>CAUYSK010127296.1:0-61490 GCA_963575035.1 Avahi laniger
TGCAGAAGCTTTTTAATTTGATTAGAACCCACTTATTTATTTTTGTTGCTGTGGCGATTGCTTTGGGGTTCTTCTTCAAGAATTCTTTGCCTAGGCCAATGTCTGAAAGGGTCTTCCCAACATCTTCTTTTAGAATTCTTAAGGTTTCATGCCTTAGGTTTAAGTCTGTTATCCATCTTGAATTGATTTTTGTGAGAGGTGAGAGGTGGGGATCTAGTTTCATTCTTCTGAATGTAGCTATCCAGTTTTCCCAGCACCATTTATTGAAAAGGGATTCTTTTCCACAGTGTATGTTTTTGTCAGCTTTGTCAAAGATTAGATTATCATATGCAGATGGTTTCATCTCTGGATTCTCAGTCCTGTTCCAGAGGTCAATGTCTCTGTTCTTGTGCCAGTACCAACCTGTTTTAGTTACTATAACTTGGTAGTACAGCTTGAAGTCTGGTAGACTGATACCTCCCAGTTTGTTCTTTTTACTTAAGATTTTTTTGGTTATTCGAGGTCTTTTCTGGTTCCATACAAAGCATAGAATTATTTTTTCCAAATCTGTACAGAATAATAATGGGATTTTGATAGGGATTGCATTAATTCTGTAGATCACTTTAGGTAGTATGGACATTTTAACAATATTGATTCTGCCAAAATAAAACCTACCTTGAACAAGGTAGGTTTTTCCATCTGTTTACATTTTCTACAATTTCTTTTTTTAGTGTTTCTTAGTTCTCCCTGTAAAAGTCTCTCACATCTTTCATTAAATATATTCCTAGATATTTAATTTTCTTTGAGGCTATTGTAAAAGGAATTGTGTTTTTGATTTGATCTTTGGCTTGACTGTTGTTGGCATATATGAATACCACAGATTTGTAATGAATGTATTTTTTATGAGAGAAGGACATGAATTAGGGAGGTGGGCAGAATGCTGTGGTTCGAATGTTTGTATTCCTCCAAAATTCATGTTGAAACTTAATCCCAAATACATTAGAATTAAGAGGTGGGACTTGTAGGAGGTAATTAGGCCCTGAGAGCACTGCTCTTGTGAATGATATTAATGCCCTTATAAAAGAGGCTTCGGAGAACTACCTGGCCCTTTTCCGCCTTTCTCCGTGTGAGAACACAGCATTCATCCCTCTGGAGGACACAGCAACCAAGCGTTCTCTTAGAAGCAGAGAGTGAGTCCTTACCAGACATCAAATCTGCCAGTACTTTGATCTTGGACTCCCCAGACTCCAGATCTGTAAGAGAATAAATTTCTCTCTTTTTTTTTTAAATTTTCACACATGGATCAGGAACAAGAGAGAATAAATTTCAATTGTTTATAAATTACCCAGTCTAAAGTGTATTGTTATAGCAGCAGGAACAAACTAAGACTGATGTCCTCCCCATGATCCCACCATAATCCAAGGAGGCTCTGCTTCTGCTCTGGCTGGACTCACCTTCCCAACCCCTTGAGTTCCTGACCTGTCAACTCTTTTCTCTCTTATCTATCTCTTTGATGTCTCAAGTGGCAAAATTAAAAGACAGAGCAATGGATCTATCACATATGGCTCCATAGATCTCAAAAAGCCTGTGCAGCCATGCCAGGAATGATGTCAACTAAAGGATGATGAGGTTCATAAATTTCTCATAAAGGGTTGCAATCTGCAGAGTGGCCATTCTGACAGTCTGTGCAGCATAGCCTTGGGCAGAAATTGAGAGCATGTACTTTGAGGGAAAGGCAATGGGAACAGGAATTTATGCTGAGCAGGGTGGCCAAATATACATATTTAACCAGGTATAGCAGGAATCATGAGTATTTATAAAAGGAAAAACATGTGCATGTGCAATTGAGCTTCATGCCCCTTCATAGGTCACAGGTATAAAAAATTGGCATCGTTAGCATGATCCGAGGGTGGAGTTTTCGACCCTCTGACATCAACAGGTGAAGCAGAGGACACGAAAACCCTCACTGTGCATCCTCTATAGATTGATCAGAAACACTCCACTGTCAGTGGTCCCTCATCAGGAAGGAATGCTAGTCAGTTGTGCTGAAACCACAGAAAAGGAGGAGTAGCATTAGGCAGTTGATTGAAATCAGCTGTGGAGCGAGTCTCTGTAAAGGCTGGTTCTGTTAATCCTTAGGGAAGAAAGCCTAATGGTGGTTAGCCAGGGAGGGGGTATAATGAGGGATGTCGACCTCTCATTCTGTCATGGCCAGAATTTCAGTTTTAAGGTGTCTCTGGCGTCCACTTGGCCAAGAAGGGGTCTGTTCAGTTGGTTGGGGGGCTTAGGATTTTATTTTTATTTCTCAGTGAGAGGTCCTTTTCATGCTACTTTTTTGGGGGACTCTGCTGTTAGCTGTGGGCTCCTCGCCTGGAGCAGGTATTCTATGCAGTTATTTTCCTCCTACTATCTGAGAGAGTGAGGATGCTCACCTGATGGCTTTTCCCTCTTAGTGCCTATATTCATCTTCTCCCTTTCGTGTTGGGGGCAGGGAGAGAGGTTAAGGAGGTCAGTTCTGTGAGCTTTAGTTCACTCCTGGTTTGGGAGGCTGTTGGAAGAGTCATTATGCTTCCTGAGTCAGGAGGAAGGGTGCATGGGCTCCCAGATCCCTTTCTTATGATCTCTCCCTACTGGCTCTCTTATTCCCAGAGCCAACTGTACCCTTCTCCCTTGTAAAACCATTTTTACTCTATGTCATAAAAGTTATTTTGAACTTGGTCATAGGTAGAAGAGATGACAGGGCATTTTCAGTGCAGTGATGGGCTTGGCTTGCTATTTTCTGGGCAGAGGTTAATATGTAATTTTTGTTTGAGATGCAAATAATTTCTGTTGAGAAAGGAAAAGAACTTTTACCTGAGGAATGCAAGTCCTTTCAAATCATCAGGCCCAGAGACACATTAAAATGAGATAGCAATCATGTGCTACTCCCCTCTTTGAGCTATGACTTCACCTTTTGAAACTGCTTGCTATTGCCACAAGTAGCTATAAATTAACATAACGATACTGCACTGGACACTGTAACTCACATCCTATAGCTTAACAATGTGTAGCTAATCACTAATTAATGCTATCTCAGTAAACCAATGAGAATTCCTGACAAGCAACTTTGTGCCAGCCCATTCCCTGTCTCCCTTCTTGTTGCTTGTTTCAACAAAAGGCCTAATGGAGCTCATATTCAAAGTTACTTAGGTCTGAGTCTTCCTGACAACTCTACTCATTTTGGCTCAGATAAACTCTTTAAATTATATTTTGTGCTTTAGCCTCTTCCTTATAGGTCAATACTGTCTAATAGAACAGATGATCACAAAGATTATGGTTTATTTTCTTGTTGGACATTAACCAGTTTTGTGTGTAACCCAATGATCTTATTCTAACATTTCCTATAAATACCTAGCTTCTCAAATGCTCTTTTAATTGTTTGTAAGATCTTACTGTTTCCCTCATTAATGAGTCAAATAAAACTTTGAAATCTGTTCATTTTATATTTATATGAGAGTTATGATGTTATCTTTAGAAAACTATACTTTAACACTGTTTTATTGTGGACAAGGGCAAGCAAAAAGGAGAGGCTATTAGACTTTGCAGTAGAACCATTTTTACTAATTATGCTGCTGAACTTCTCCCTCCCTGTTGTAGGCTTACCTTTCATATGAAAAAAAGTTTGTTCTCTTTTTTTTATAAAGAGAAAACTCTCCAGTAATTCTATATCATTCTGTAGCTGCCATATAATTCTCTGCTTCCTTAACAAAGTGGTTTAAAAAAGTTATCTAAGTTGTCTAAAAAGTTGTCTCAGACCAAATGCTTAAGGCTGTATGTGAAAAATACCATGGACATGTAAAGTTGATGTTGGACGGGCTTGAAATTTCATGCCTATGCAAGGTAATTGCAGTGACAAGAAAGGAATTCTTCATGCTTTCCTACTGACTCCTAACTTTGTTATAAAGTTTTGACCTCTGCTGGGCACTGTCAGGATCTCCACTGGCCCTTTACTTCAACCAGCTTTAATGAGCTCTTCAAGTAAGTGAAGGCTTCCAGCTGCAACAACTCTGCATAGACTTTCTCTTGAATCACCATAGAAACAAGATCTTCACTGTGGAAAAAAATCTCATTGTAATGAGGAAGACTGCTGTAAAATATGGATTAATGAGTTTAACAGCAAACAGGGTGGAACTTGTAGTTGGAAGGAACTGAGTGACAGCAAGGGTAGTTGGAGGAAGAAGATAGGAGAGTTGCTAGTCTCAGAAAAAATGTATAGCTAATACTTGCTCTATGAGTCTAACTTTTTACATACCACAGTAGGTGGCTGGAGGCTCCCACTGTGGTGATGGTGTGATAATAAGCAGAATATGGATGACTCTGAGTTGCTTCTGCATATTATTTTGGGAGATCCAGTAAAAATGACAGATGAGATTTAACGAGCTTAAGAAAGGGATTGTGCAAATTGATAAGAAAAATACTACTGCCTAAGTAGAGAATGGGAAAAATTAATAAAAAGAAAAAACAGTGCATAACAAGGGAGGAAAAATAATTTTCTCTTGCATCGTTCATGAGTTCTTAGGTAGGTCTTCCTATAACAAAAGAAAAATTAATAAGAAAAAAACAAACAGATGTTTAATAATATGTATACCTCATGTATACATGGGAGAAAAACCAGAGAAATGAATAAATCTCTAGAATAGATCTCTAAGAATTATCCTAAGCTTCAGACTTAACTACCATCCTTCTCTGAAACCAGAAAGAAGGGTGTGGGGAAAGGCTTATTTAGCCATAAAACAAGGGCAAATTTTGTTATGCGGTTTAAGTCCATGCCTTTTCCATTGATTGTGAGTCTATAGTGATTTAGTCATCTCTCTCTTCCCGATGCAGAGAAGGAGACACACGTACGAATGTAGATTTCTCTTATAAAAGGGCAACTTTTTAGAGCTACTCCTGTGTCTGCAGTTTCTCAAAATAATCAGCTCAAAATAATCCTTTTGCCGAAGAGGCATATCTTAGGGTAGCATATTCTGGTATCCTACTGTCAAATTTTGAGGTAGCATGTTATGAGCCCCTTCACAAAGAAATTTAACTGGCAAATGAATACAAAAAGCTCCAGTTAATTGGTAATCAAAGAACTATAAATAAAAGCAGTGCCTTACCATTTTTGCTTATCAGATTGATGTTGGGGCTCAGAAACTGATACCCCAAAATATAGCACATTTACGTTTACATGCTGAACTGAAGAAGAAGCTGCAAGTTCTCTTCCTAACCATCTCTCCCAAAGCACAGGCCTCTCTCTGCCTAAGATCCAGACTCACCACGGAGAACAATTGTTTTTTCTTCCCCTCCCTGTAAGATGAAGAATGTAACCATACCTGAACAGACCCTTTCACTGTCAAAAAGAATTATTTACAAATTAATCTCTGTTCCTGGATCCATTCATTCTCCCCAGTAATCCTTTATTGATTGTGGTATATATATATAAAATGTAGGGGCAGTATCTTTGGTTTTAAGTACTGCATAGTGGAAGGACATGTTTGGGTTGATGCAGGACTCTGTTTTTTCAGGATGCTACATAAGCTTCTGAACTTCGTTGGAGCGGGGGCAATTACTGTGATTCTCCCTGTATATGCTCGATAAATAAATTTTTATGCCTTTTCTCCAATTAATCTGCCTTTTGCAAGTTGATTCTTCAGTGAATCTTCAGAGAGCGAAGGAGAAGCTTGGCCCCTACACTGAAAAAGATTTTAAAAGGACAATAGCAACAGTTAATGGTGATGAGAGATGTTATAAGGATGTTCATACATTTTTGGTGGAAGTAGAAACTATACAGCTTTTCAGGAAATCAGTTTGGCATTATGAATTGAGAACCGCACCCAGCAATTTATGATTCCCACTTACAGGAACTTATACTAAAGAAATAATTTATGAAATGTTGAGTGTAGAATTATTTATAAAATAAAAATGTTGGGAATAGCCTGAATACCCCCAAATAAGGAAATTGTTAAGTAAATTATGTGTATCGTACATCTCCCCCTTGCTCACTTTACTTCAGCAATATTGTCCTCTCTTTTTTGAATATGTCAGGCTCACTCTAACATGAATGTAACAGAGGTAACATTCTGAAAAAGGGTGATGAAATGTTTTACAAGTTGTCTCTTTAAAATCCCCACCCTTTCTGAGAATTAAAACCTGAATTCCTTCCCAAGGCCAGTGATAAAAGGAGCAGAAAAATGTTCTTTGCTGTTTGTTTTTTGTTATCTTAAACCACAGGAGAGGGTTCAATGGAATTGTCCAGACAAGGGTCACAAGATTGTCTCAAGATCATCATCAGAGATAAGGTCTGTGGAAACCACCAATTATAGTTAAACAACAATAGCCCAAAGCCACAACATGTGACGCTGTCTGTTATGTAGACCTGAGCCCAATTGCTGAGATCCCCCCCTTTAAAAAATCCTGTTTTTCTGCTTAAAGGCAGGATGGTGGTCTTTGAGACGCTAGTCTGCTGCCCTTCTCATTTGCCAGCCAATTAATAAACTTCTCTTTACTTTTCCTAAACCACCTGACCTTGATCTTTGTTCTCACTGATTTGGCCTCAGGGACAAGTACTGAACTCTCAGTAGCATTAGGAAAATTATATTGCTGCTCTCTCTCCTGGGGACATTCTTCCTTCAGATACCTGCATGATTTGCAACCTTACCTCATCCAGGTCTTTGCTCAAATACCGTCCCTTTGTAAAACTGCATCTCTTTATCACTTTTTCCTGGCTTCATTTTTCTTCCTAGAACTTATCACCATCTAACATTCTGTGTAGGACCTTGGTTACAAGTCAATTTATCTACAAAGTTCATCATTGTCTAGTAGCCTTGAAAAAGGTTTTAAATTTTAAAGCCCAATTAAATTCTACATTTCATTGTACTGCAAGTTATTGCATGTTTCTAAAAATAAGACAGAAAGAAGGACCTTTGAGTCAAACTGAGATTTAAAAGGGTATTGACTCCAAAATGTGAAATTGGTTGACTGAGAAGCCCTCTTTTCTTGTTATACGATAGTGACAAAGCTGATTAAACTTGTCCTTTTTGCAGCTTAGCTATCTTAGACCAATGTCTATTGAAGCTGGAGCTTCAATAGAAAAATATCAGGTAGAAAAATATCAGGATGTTAGAGAATATTGGCTGTTTCCTGTGGCCTTTAGTAAGGTCTAAGAAAAAAAAAATGGACAAGCTTTGATTTGAGCTGACCTGGCTGAGAGTATAAAGGGAACAACATACAACTTTGTTAATAGAGACCCTCCATCTATGGGCAAGATTGCTGAGGCTTCTTGCAGAATTGCCAAAACCCAAATTTCTGCCCTGTTTTAAAATTAGCATAAAACGCAAGGAGGTGGGAAATACAGCAGGGCCATAAAAGTGGGACACCTGAGAGGCCAGAGAAATGAAGGAAGCCAGAGTCCCTGGACTCTTCCTACATACCTCCCACCTTGAACTCTTTGATTAATTTTTCTTCCTACTTGTCAGGGCCAGTCAATGGGCTGCAGCCTGGTCAAGGTGCAGATTATTCTGCCTTACCTTTTGTTTCACCAGAGGTTTATTGCTTTTACCTTTTGCATGTTTCCTAAAGGCAAACAATTAAATTTAGGTCTAAAGCTAAAGGCAAAGTTCCAAGGCTATAGCAAAGAGACAGAAGGGGGTGGGGTGCAGATCTGTGAACCCAAAGGTTCTAATACCTACTAGAGTTTCAGGGGATTTGATTATCAGTGATACCCCAAGCCTAGACAAAATAGGAACTCATGTTTCCTCAGCCTCAAAGGAAACCATAGGCCCCCACCTCTCATAAACTGAGTTGGGAGGAAGTGGGCTACTAGAGAAGTTCGGTCTCTAGAAGGGATTCTTATTTTATGACCCTCTTCTGTATCCTGTTCATGCATGGCCATGGAGGGCAATGGATAGAAGAGGGCTTTGCGGCAGCCATATTGGCTGTCTTGGAAACTCACTTTTTTTGCCAAGACAAGAACTCCATGCTATGCCTGCCCAGAAATATATACTTTGGATTGATGGCTACTGTTTGTTTCCCTTCCTTTCCTTTTCCAGATGATAAGGTATTTTTTTTTAAATTAAAAATTTTTCTATTTCGCTCTACCATTTTATATCTGTTAAGGGTGGTTAAATGTGTCTGTTAGTCATAGATTGTATAGTAATAAGGAGAAAGATTTGAAACTAAGATAAATGCACACATTTCAAGGATCTAGACTTGGAGCTGTATGCAATAATGACATTACATTTGGTTGTTTCTCCTTCAAAATCAGTGCATTTTCATTCGTAAATGGGATAGTTGCATTACATCGAGTGGTGACATTTTTGATACCGTATGTATGAGAAGAAGGAATGCTAAACATCCAAGGGGTAGAATATCCTGGACATGTAATGCATCTGCATCTCTATTCGGAATCTCTTCTTTTGGAGAAACATTTCTTCCCTATTCTGTGTTACCCTGGGTATCAGTAAAAGTGTCTACCTTATATCTTGGATGCCTACCTGATAGAGGCTATGCAATCAGGAATCTACATTCACCTGGCCACAGGGTTGGTTCAGGCATGGGCACACAGCTTGAGATGGACCAATTAAAGTTCTCATTGGACTTGTGCTAGAGCTAAGATTTTCTTATTCTTCTGATTTTGTGATTCTGGGAGTGTTTGAAATTGGGTAGCAAACTACGGTGCTTCTTGGAAGTCCATCTGAAGATGAAGGAAATAAGGCCAATATACAGATTTAAACAGAATTAAAAGATGAAGAGGAGGAAGAAAACAGAGATAAGTAAAGATATAGAGATAGTGACTTGGATCATCTTCTGGAAGCAATTTCTGAGTGTCCCTGGATTTATTAATGGCTGCCCCAGAAGCTAACTCTACCTCTGTACTTTCTGTTTACATTATGCAATCAATCTCTTTCTTGTTAAGTGAGTTTGAGTTGGGCTTCTGACACTTGCAACAGAAAGGGTCCTGATTTAGACAGTAGCCAGCCACTCACTCAATCTTCTATATCCTGAACTGCAATCTGCCTCTTGTCCTCACCACTCCTCTGTGACTCCTCTTGCCAGCCACCATCAACTTTCTAGTTTCTAAAGCTAATGAATCCTTTTCTATCTTTATCTTCCTGGATCTCTTTACTGAGTTTGATACAGTTTATAACTCTTTTTCTTAAAATTCTCTTCCACTGACTTTTGTACAAAACATTTTGTCAATACTTATTTTCCATTGACTTTTGAGAGACACATCTTTTTTGTTGTTGCTGTTGTCCCACTGTTTAAGTTTCATTTTAACTTATTTTCCAGGCCAGTGCTTATCTCTAAAATTACTTGCTCCCCAGGACAACATTCTTGACCTTCTCATTGTCTCACCATACAATTTCTCCCTGGGTGACTCTGTTCATTTCCAGAGCTTCTATTGCTACTTATACATGGATTACTTCAAGATTTTTATCTTTAGACAAGAATATTCTGATCTAAAGTCCACTGCCTTCTGGATATATCCTCTCAGATATCCTTCAGCCATCTCGAAATCAACATATCTCAAACCTAATTTTATTGTTTATCCACCCGATTATGCTCTTCTTCTAATGTTCCCGATCACAGTGACTGGTACCACATGTAAGCATTTGCTTTTGTAAGAAATCTGAGTATCATTGCTGACTCCTCATTAGTGTGGGGAGGAATTGAATCCTTGTAAATCTCTGTAGTTGTTCTCTTTGTAGGCCAGGTATGACTGTAGGGGATGCCACTCACTATTGAGATGGGATTCTTGATTTCAGTGGGGATAATGGGTTTCTAGAGTAGCAGAGGCCTACTGGTAGCAATTAACCTTCAAAAGCAAGGTAAGTACATCAATTATAAAGAGCAACAGGGATGTACCAGTTCTCAGAATGTCATGGCTCACAGAGATTTTTGGCTTGGCCTGACCGATTACTGTTCTATAGGAACAAAATAGATGGGCATCCTACTAAAGCATTGTTTAATGCTTAACTCTGAATCATTTCCTCAAGCACTTTCCATAAATCTTCCTCCAAGCCTTCCTCAAATGTACTTGTGATCTTTTTTTTTTTTTTTTTTTGAGGCAGGATCTGTTGCCCAGGCTGGAGTGCAGTGGCATCATCATAGCTCACTGTAGCCTCAAACTGCTGGGCTCAAGTGATTCTCCTGCCTCAGCCTCCCAAGTAGCTGGGACTACAGGCATGTGCCACCATTCCTGGCTAACTTTTCTATTTTTTCATAGAGACAGGGTCTCACTTTTCCTCAGGCTGGTGTTGAATTCCTGGCCTCAAGTGATCCTCCCCACTTGGCCTCCCAAGGTGTTAGGATTACAGGTATGAGCCACCGTGCCTGGCCACCAGTGATCATTTACTAGGTGACTATTCACTGGATAAAGAAAATACCACACCCAGACCTTTTTTGGATCGCTAGACACTGGCTTTGAATTGATATTAATTGCTGGGGACCCAAAATACTGCTATGGCCTACTTTTAAAGTAGGGGCTTACAGTGGTCAGGGATTAAGGGAATCTGAGCTCAGGAGTGACTCAGAGTGGGCCTAGTTGGTCCATAGACTCGCCCTATTATTTTCACATGTCCTAAATGTCTAACTACAACAGACATAATTAGCAACTTGAGGAATCTCCACATTGCCTCTCTGACTCATGTGGTCATATGTATATGGCAAAACTTGTAAGATTTACAGATCTAAGTATAGACAAAATTAAAATTTAGAATAATATTATTTAAGTATAACCTTGAAGTGGATGAGATATTTTTAACCATGGCATGAAATCCAGAGCTCATAAATGAAAAAGATAAATATATTTGGCTACATAAAATTTAACATTCTTATATGGTAAAAGACACTATAAACAAAGTTAAAGATAAACAATAGACTTGGAACAAATATGTGCAGCACATATGATAGTTTAAAAAGTTGCCAAATAGCTCAATAAAATAATAGACAAAAAGTATGAATAGAAAATTTATAGAAGATATAACTAAATGATCAATAAACATGAAAAGATACTTGACCTCACTAGTAGTAACAAAAACTCATATTAGAGGAAATATGCAATAATGTTGTTAATGTACCTCATGTTCTCCCAAATTAAAAGGAATCTAAAACTAACAACCTGGTTTTTACCATTTGATACCTTTCTCTATGCTCAAAAATATGATTACAAATATTTAGAGTTTTATGTTTTTCTAAAAATGATATATCCATCGGGGTAAATAACACATGCATTCTTTTGTAAAGCTGGATGAAACTGTCCATATTACAGTAATGTAGAGCTGTAAGGTATAAATGTAATGGGGGCAGGGGGTGGGGAATGGCTTGAAAAGGGGTAAAAATGTTTCCTGTCTTTCTAAAACCTCCCCTACTCTTTTTGGGAATTAAAACCTGCATCCCTGCCTCAGGCCAGTGGTCAGGAAGGGTAGGGGAGTATCCTTTGTTCTTTATACCACAAGAGATGGCTTGAGGGAATTGTCCAGGAGGAGGTCACAAGATTGTCTTAGCAGAAGAGAGGATGAATTATGAACCATTAACTATAGTTGAACAGCAATAGCCTGAAGCTGAAAACCTCCCCCTTAAAAGCTCTGTATTTCTGCTCAGAAGTAAGATGTTGGTACTTTGGTCTGCCAGCCTCCTCAATTTAATAAACTTCTCTTTCCTTCTCCTCAGACCACTTGTTCTTGTTCTTCTGATGCAGACTTGGGGACAAGTGCTGAGCTTTCAGCAACATAAATAGCAATCAAAGTCTGATTTTTATAAAAGTACAAATATAGCCAGAAGTTAACCAGCCATTGTTCCCTAACTTCCTTACTACTATAACTGCTTACTGCTTAATCGTACTTTCCTTCCTGACAGGTAAGATTTGTGACATCCCCCACTAATTCTATAGATAACATTGCTATTGCAAAGCCTATGGCTGGTCTTTGAACTATTTTTCAGACTGTGCATTCCAGGGGGACCCACTGACACCAACCAGACCCGTGTGTAGGCGTGGGAATGGATCCAACAGGCTTGAGATCCCCTACCTAGGAAATCTCCCAACTGAGAAAATAATTTCTGTGTCCCAACTCTGTGAGTTCATCCCCCATCAATCAGCAGACCCAATTCCGTAGTCCTTCATTTGTCAAACCACCTTAAAAACCTTACCCCCAAATTCTTGGAGAGATGGATTTGAGAAATTACTCCCATCTCCTCACCTGGCACCTTGTGAAATAAAACTGTTTCTCTGCTGCAACACTTGCTGTCTCAATGTATTGGCTTCCTCTTGAGCAGTGAGCAATGAAACTGGTTGGGCTGTAATATGGATAGTAATCCATTGGATGAACATGCCGTAATTTATCCAACCACTCATCCATTTATTGGACAGAGAAAATAGGAGGAAGTATACAAAAGAATAAGACTTAGATTGGCATCAGACTTCTTGTCAGCATAACAAATGCTAGAAGACAATAAATGCAGCAGTGTCCCTAAAGAGGGATATTTTTCAACTAATAAAAGTCTACAATTCCTACAGAAGATACAAGAGTCATGAACTTTTTTTTTTTTTTTTTTGAGACAGAGTCTCATTTCGTTGCCCGGGCTAGAGTGAGTGCCATGGCATCAGCCTAGCTCACAGCAACCTCAGACTCCTTGGCTCAAGCAATCCTACTGCCTCAGCCTCCCGAGTAGCTGGGACTACAGGCATGCGCTACCATGCCCGGCTAATTTTTTCTATGTATTTTTAGTTGTCCAGCTAATTTCTTTCTATTTTTAGTAGAGACGGGGTCTCGCTCTTGCTCAGGTTGGTCTCGAATTCCTGAGCTCAAACAATCTGCCCGCCTCAGCCTCCCAGAGTCCTAGGATTACAGGCGTGAGCCACCGCGCCCGGCCAGTCATGAACTTTTATGCCCCCAATACAAAGGCGGCCTGATGACTTTTGTCGGGCGACATATCCAATCGTGGCTGGAATGGGCTTGACTCTTTGAATTTCTATACACACCAATCCCCACAAGAGCAAAATTTAAATACACAGTGTTATCAGTAGTGAGTGAAATGGGCCTTATACACTGCTGTTGGGAGGATGAAATGGTACACACTTTCTGAAAAGCAGTTTGACAGCTGCATTAAGACTTAAAATATTCATATCTATCATTCCATAATTCTGCTTACCTCCTTTAGCCTAAAGATACTGTGAACTAAAATAAAATCTTAAGCTCCCTAGCTGACTAAATCAATCCCCTCTTGGCCAAGGGGACCCCAGAAATACCCTAAAGCTGAGTTGCTGGCCAAGAGAACGGATGCCAGACATGACTCATCATGCTCCTCTCCCTTCTGGGGCATATCCTTTGTAACTCATTAACAGGCCTAAGGCTACACAAGACACAGCTTAAAGCACACCTGTAGGCCATCAATTTACTTAACAGATCACTTGAGTTTCAGTAAGTATCTGGTGGCTTGTCTCTGATTAACAGACATCCTTATCTATCTTAAGTTAAAACATTCCAAGCCTTTAGAAAAGGCTTTGCAAATCAAAGACTCTTTAAACCCATTTATAATTTGTAAGCACTGCCCCCTTCTAGATGTCCTGCCCTTTTGGACCAAACCAATGTATGCTCTCCACCTATCGACAGGGTTCTTATGTGTAGTTCCTGTATCCATAAATGCATTAAACCAAACTGTAACCCAGCTACTGCAGGCACGTTTTCTTAGGGCCTCTTAAGGCCATGTGCTCCAGGTCAGTCACATGCATTCAGCTCAGAATAAACCTCTTAAATTATTTTAGAGAGTTTGAGTCTTTTTCCATTAACAATATATTAATAATCAGGTGGAGAAGCAGAGCTTTATCAGTAAGGATGAACACAGCATTATCTATAATAAGGAAAAATTGAAAACAGCATAAACATTCAACAACAGGGAAATTGTTATATCAATTGTGGACCATTATTAGGTGGTATTACAAATGCTATATAATGCCATGAGGAATTGCTTGGAATACAATATTAAAGGTGAAGAAAAAACAAAACAAAAACCCAAAACACCAAAGAACCATGGATTTCAAAACAGTTCAAACAGTGCGTGGTAAAATATTCTCTAGCCTGGGAGTTTGTTGCTGGAAGTTACCATACTATCTCGTTAGACTTTTAGTTAGAAAACTAAATAAACCGTCACAGAACTTAGGCTCAACTGCAAACTTGTAAAAACTAGACATTCGAGATGATGGAAAAGTTCATTGCATATGAAGAGAAATCAGCGCTTCTGCAGAAAATAAGAAGGTTCCTTTTACTTACTGCACAGTTTGTTCTGTTAGTCTGTCAGTCAGCTAGAATTATACAACATTGTTCCAGGTGTGGTGGTATACTGCTGAGAATAAGCATAAGTTGCTGCCCTGAGGAATTTAATGTGCAATGTCAGGAATACAGATAAGGCCGGGCGCAGTGGCTCATGCCTGTAATCCTAGCACTCTGGGAGGCCGAGGCGGATGGATTGTTTGAGCTCAGGAGTTCCAAACCAGCCTGAGCAAGAGCGAGACCCCGTCTCTACTAAAAATACAAAGAAATTAATCGGACAACTAAAAATATATAGAAAAAATTAGCCGGGCATGGTGGTGCATGCCTGTAGTCCCAGCTACTCGGGAGGCTGAGGCAGTAGGATTGCTTGAGCCAAGGAGTCTGAGGTTGCTGTGAGCTAGGATGACGCCACGGCACTCACTCTAGCCAGGGCAACAAAG
This sequence comes from Avahi laniger, assembly GCA_963575035.1. Classification (NCBI taxonomy): domain Eukaryota; kingdom Metazoa; phylum Chordata; class Mammalia; order Primates; family Indriidae; genus Avahi; species Avahi laniger. Next base: position 14,708 of record CAUYSK010127296.1, read on the forward strand.
TGAGATTCTGTCTCAAAAAAAAAAAAAAAAAAAAACCCAAAAGAAATACAGATAAGTATGTTACTAACTGAAATAGGTAATTATAGTCATTACAAAAGTGCATTGAGTTAAAAGGAGAATCATGGTTGTGTTGGTGGCTTGAACGTCAAATGATAACTCTTGATGCAGGACACGTTCTGAAATCTTCCCACGGATGACCCATTATCCTTCCCTAACTTTGCATCCGTTCCCATTTCGGGCTTTCTCACTGTAATATGTGATATATGATAGTGGGAAATACATCAATGTCATATGATATAGGGCAGTGGGTTATATGATCCTCTGCCTCCCATTTCTGCCTTCTTTTCCATTTCTACCCAAGACAAGGGCTCTGTGTATGATGGAGACAGCTGTAGACAGATCCTGAGGGTTGACCTATACTGGTGTAAAAGAAAATAAAAATCTCAGGACCATCCTCCCTCAACTCCTTCTGCAAAAGAGAAGATAAAGTCCTTAGGCACCTGTGAAGAACTGGCCCCCCAGGTCATTCATTAAGGAAATTCCTTGCTGGTCTACCATAAGCAAGGACATGCAAATTGTAACTTTAAGTCTGCAGACTATATCTAGCTCCTAAAACTAAAGTCTGTTCTGATTCCACACTAACAATGAATTACAAGTTTGTCTTTACAGGTGCAAACACAGGTGTTTTCAGAGACAAGATGGGATCAGACATTCTTCCTCCTACCCAGGGACATCTACATAATTGACACTTCCTTCACTCTCTTTTTCTCCTCTAACATTTGCCTTATCTCATGTAAAATGTAGATTTTCCTGGGTTTCACAAGAATGTAACCATTTTGTTTCCCTACCCAACCCCCCCCCTTTTTCTTTCTGTATGCTTTTCAATGCTGAAACTTCCAAATTCCCCTATGGAAAAACAGCCACAGCTTTTTCTGCGGATTGTCCCAGGCATGTCTCCAATTTTGGCTTAATAAACCCTCCATTGATTGGGATTTCTGCCTCAATCACTTAATTTGAGTTGAAGAAGCTCAGGACATTTCATCCCAAATATGACTCCTTTGTATAAAGAGTATTTTGAATTAAAGGCCTTTAGAGATCAATAGGCCCTTGGAAGGGACTTTCCCTCTATCTGCATTGACTTCCCTTCCCTTCCCTGTTATCTCACTATATTGCAAGAAAGGAAATCAAGAATGCAAAAAGACCTGGCCCAAATCATTTTAAATATAATAACTGTCTCTCAAGGTTAATTTAATTCGCAAAGAGAATAGTTTACAAGTCAATCTGTTTCCCCCATTCATTCGTCCTCCCAAGTGTCTATTCATCCTCCCTAGTAACCATTTATTGCCCCTAAACAGAATTACCTATATTCCTCATCTCCCCACTCCCCCTCTAAAAGGGGGCTATAAAAATATCTGAATCCTATTGGGATATTGGGTAATCACTCTGTGATTCTTCCAGTGTGCACAGTAAATAAACGTCTTTCTCATTAATCTGCCTTAATCGTGAGTTGATCTTTCAGTGAACTTTTGGGGGAAAGGGGAAGTTTCCCCTCACCCCCAGAGGGTCAACACTGGTGTGTGGGAGGTGTCCACATGGGTGGGCATTTGCTGAAACCACAGATCTGTTTTGATGCTCTGATGACTCAAAAGAAGACTAGGAAGTGAAGTAAGGAGGGAAGACTGAGCTCAAGGAGAGTATCTGGAGGAGGCAAAGGAGAAAGGAGGAGAGAAGAAGGGATCAAGGCTGAATCTAACATTTTTTTAAAAATAGAGACAGGGTCTCACTCTGTCGTCCAGGCTAGAGTGCAGTGCATGATCAAAGCTCACTGCACCCTCGAACTCCTAGGCTTAAGCAATCCTCCCACCTCGTCCTCCCGAGGATTTGGGACTACAGGTGTGCACCACCACACACAGCTAATTTTCTTCTTTTTTGTAGAGGTAAGGTCTTGCTATGTTGCCCAGGCTGGTCTAAAACCCCTGGTCTCCAGCGATCCTTCCACCTCAGCTTCCCAAAGTGCTGGGATTACAGGCGAGAGTCACTGTGCCCAGCTAAACCTAACTTTTAAGTGTTTGTACCCAAGGAGATAGCATTTGGGAATCTACAGAGGGATCTGCTGTCATGACAAAGCAACACCTCCATAAATCAGAGAAAGGCAAGAGCGACCCAACCTTCAGGTAAGATTCTGTCCTCTCCAGAAAGGCATCTCATCTCCTAGGAAAACTGGATAGAAATGTCCCCCTGGGGCTGGGACTGTGAAAATAGGATGTTTCCTTTGCCTAGCTCACTCCCTGCCCTGCAGGATGCTGGGATGGTGCTGGGGGACACTTGGGGTGGTTTCCCCTGCTCACCACTGGGATGACCAGAGTGTGGCCAGGGAGGAGCTCACAGACTAGTCTGCAGTAGGGACGTGTGTGTGTGTGTGTGTGTGTGTGTACATGTGCGTAGTACATATGCTTTTCCAAAGACTCATTCCTGATGCAGCCTAGTTACCCTTTGGGTACCAGGTCCTTGTCAGAGGAAATGCTAACTTTCTTTTTTCAAAAAATATTTTCATCCTTGTGAAACCACCCCTTTATAAAATTAATAACAGGCCACAAGGTGGGAACTGTGGTAGGGGAAATACATACATACATATATATATATATAACCAACCACTGTTTGCTAGCTTGCTTTTCTATAATTGCTTACTTCTTAGGAGTCAGATAGCTGATGGTCATAAAGATTCTTAGCAGTCTTCATTGCTCCCATAGATAACGTCACCCTCGTGAAACCTAAGGTTAGCTTTTGAGGTATCTTCTAGACCCTGCCTTCCTGTGGAATGGCTGGCCCATCCAGACCAGTGGCGCCTACTGAAGAAGGAACTGACACAACTGGTCTTGTAACCAAGAGCCGACTCAGCAAAGAACACTATTTATACACCCCTGTAGTTCCTCCTTGAACCCAGCCAATTAGCAGGCCTAATTGCCTAGACTTCCACCTGTCAAACTATCTTTAAAAACCCTTTCTCCCAAATTCTTGGGGAGAAGGATTTGAGAACTAGCTCCTGATTTCTTGCATGGCACTGGCAATATTAAACTCTTTCTCTGCTGTGACCCCTGCTGTCTCAGTGTATTGGCTTCCTCTTGAGAAGCAGGCAATGAACCTGGTAAGGCTGTACCACTTGAGGATAAAGGACTAAATCTTTATTGCCCCGCAGAAGCCAATAGCCACTGCCTGAGGCACTACTTGGCCGGCTTCAGGCTGGTTCAGGGCTCCCTAGGGGACTCCTTCCAGACATCTCCCACTAATTTCCATGTCTGTGAAGTGTGGCTGGAGGTTTCCACAGCAGATCTGGACCACAGTCATCTTTCAGCAAATCTAAAAATGGTCCAGTTTACACACAGTTTGCCAAATTCCTTGTGTACAACTTGTTCAAATTTTAAAAACAGGTTTTACTGTTGGAACTTTAGTAAGTGTTGCCCGTTGAAGATAAATAATCTTTTGAAATCCTCTGTGGTATTACAGGACATTTTTAAAAAGAGAGGATTTTTATATTATAAAAGCAATATTTTTCTTAGAAAATCTAGTAGGAGAAGAGAAATAGAAAGTCAAGGGAAAGCAAACACTTCAAGCCCTATCATCTAGAGAAAATTACTTCTGATGTTTTGGTAAATTTCATTTCAATTTCAATAATTTCTGCCTTTATCTTTTTCTGCGACCTTTCCATTTTGAGTCTATTTGCTATTCTTATAGTACCTTCTTGGTTTGAAAACTTACTTTTATAACTTTCAATCTTTCTTAAATGATTTTTGATTAATGTATCTAAAACCATGTATGTATGGGTTATTTTTCCCCAAGTGTAACTTTGGCCATATCAAACACACTTAAAAAAATGTGGCATGTTCTTATTGTTAATTTCTAAATATTTATAATTTATATTTTAATTTTCTTTTTAACTGAAGAATTTTTAATAAGGACATTTGATAAAAATTGTTATTTAATTATCTACAGTTTTGCTGTCCAATATGGTAGTTACATGTGGGCAATGAGCACTTGAAACGTGGCTAGTCCAAGTCCAGATAGGCTGTAAGTGTAAAATACACCCCAGTTCAAAGACTTAGTATGAAAAATTAATAACTTTTTGTATTAATTACATATTAAATGGTTACCTTTTGGATATATTAGGTTTAATAAAATATATTATTAAAAGTAATTTCCCTTTTTGTTGTCACTTGTTTTTTAATGTGCCTACTAGAAAATTTTAAATTACATATGTGGCTTGCATTTGTGAATCACATTATATTTCTGTTTGATTGCTTTAAGCTGTAGTCTTATTTTTTTTCTTGAGCTGTTAATTCCACAGACAGATGTGTTAAATTCACCTACTAAGATTGAGATTTGACAATTTAAAGTTTGTTGCCGGGTCCCAAAAGATTCATAACATATTGTTATATTTTAAGGGAGTATGCATTTTATCAATATAAAATGCTGTATCTTTCGTAGACCTATTTAATGTTTTTTGCCTTGAACTCTATTTTGCTCTGATTTTTAACACTTTTACACTTGCTTTCTTTGGGTTAGCATTTAACTTAATGTATCTTTCTCTAGTCCTTTATTTTCAAATGTCTTGCATTTTTTTTGTTTTCGGTATATCTTTCATAAACTGTATACAACTTTATTTTCCAAAATATAATTTGAAAGACTCTTATTTTTTAATAAATTAATTCAATTTTTTCACATTTATTGGGATTATCAACATGTTATAACTGATTCCTGCATTCTTTTGTGTTTCTAATTACAAGGCATTGATAACTCTTTCTTGACTTCCATTCTTCTCACTATTACTCAGAGTGGGCGTAACACCTTTCCTGCCTGGCAAAAGGGTAGGTACTGTGGAAGGGACCTCCTTGGCCAGCTCCTCCCAGTACAGCACCTACAAACTGTCGCCTGACCACTGTCCCCTCCAGTTGCTTCCCCGTGTCACTGCCGCTCAACTCAGAGCACCGTAATTGTTCCCTTCTTTTGACACAGTCCCCTCCTCCAGGACTTTGGGCTATGGTTTTATCTTTCAGTATGACTCCATTCCATAAAAATTCTGGTTCATCAAGAACACTACTTCATATTTTCATGTGTTGCTGCTATTGATTTTTTCTTTTTCTTTTCTTTTTTCTTCTAACATTTCTCACAGTGTCTAGTGACATATTGTGAAGGGACAGGCAGAAGTATGATTTAATTTATCATCTTTATCTCATTATAGTGTATTTATTTTGGCTTTTTTTCTATATGTACTATTTTAACATAATTTTGATCATTCAATATTTGCATTTACAATTTGTGTCCTGATTTTCCACTTAGCATTTTAACCTAAGCATTTTCCCCACACTGTAATAAACTATTTTAAAACTTACATTTTAATTTTCGTATAATGTCCCATCAAGGAAAAATGTCCAAAATGTCCCTATTATTGGGAATTTAAGTTCTTTTAATTTGTCTGCTATTATAAAAAGATGACAAAGTTTCTTGTGCACATAGCTGTTTTATTTTGAATTGTAGTGTTAGGTGAAGTACAGAGGTTCTTATAGATTCTTAGCAAAGAGTATAGGTCATTCCGGATTTGCTCTAATTTTAGTAAAATAATATATGTACACAGAGATTTCTTTGTGCTATTGTGATTATTTTGAATCATGTGTCATTAAAAATCAGGAGATTAGGACAACTCTTCAATAGGAGGGAACTGAATTTAGGATATATAGTATTATAGCCATTTGTATGCTGAGGGAGCTCAGGAAATTTCACCCCAAAATATGACTCATTGGTATAAAGAGTATTTTGAATTAAAGGCCCTTAAAGATCAGACTTTGGAAAGGGCTTTTCCTCTATCTACATAAACTAGACTGACCTATCAAAAAGAACAATTGACTTCCCTTCCCCTCTCTGTTAGCTCAATATGTTGCAGGAAAAAAGATCAAGAATGCAACCAGACCTGGCCCAAGTCATTTCAAATATAATACCCATCTCTCAGGTTAATTGACAAGTCAATCTGTTTCCCCCATCCATTCATTCTCCCAAGTATCTATTCAACATCCCTAGTAACTATTTATTGCCCCTAAACAGAATTACCTATATTCCTCATCTCCCCTCCCCTCCAAAAGGAGGATATATAGGATTCTGGACCCCACTGGGATATTGGATAGTCACTCTGTGATTCTCCCTGTGCACATGGTAAATATATGAACCTCTTTCTCTCTTATTAATCTGCCTTATTGAGAGTTGATTTTTCAGTGAAACTTCTGGGGTGAAGGGAAGTTTCCTCTCTCCCCTGCAATACTCAGAGATGCAGTAGAATGTTGTTTATTGACATTACTCTCAGGAGGGTGAGTTTTAGCAAAATTGACCACATTTTCTGGACAAAGATGGAAACACATCTCATATACACATTTTTTTTTTTTTTTTTTTGAGCCAGAGCCTCTCTCTGTTGCCCGGGCTAGAGTGCCATGGCGTCAGCCTAGCTCACAGCAACCTCAAACTCCTGGGCTCAAGCAATCCTCCTGCCTCAGCCTCCCAAATAGCTGGGACTACAGGCGTGTCCCACCACACCTGACTAATTTTTCTATTTTTAGTAGAAATGGGGTCTCACTCTTGCGCAGGCTGGTCTCGAACTCCTGACTTCAAGCAATCCTCCAGCCTTAGCCTCCTAGAGTGCCAGGATTACAGGCATGAGCCACCACCCCCAGTCTCATATACACATTTTTATCTGTACTTTCAATATGATAGTCATCAGGTACATGTGGCTATAGCACTTGAAATTGTGGCTGGTCCCAACAGAGATCTGTGAGTGTAAAATACACATATAATTTCAAAGACTTAGTATGAAAAACATGCTAAATATATCATTAATAACTTTTTATATTGATTACATGTTGAAATATATGGCTCACATTATATTTCTATTGGACAGCACTGTTCTATTTCATGCCAGTCTTAGAAGATTAGGGATGTACGAAACCATGTTTCTTACCTCCTCTTGCTATAACACTTTATGATTAATTTCCCAATACTTCCCGCAGAGTGCAATCTATTTCATCTGCATCAACATCAGCTCCTTTGCTGTCCTTGAATTTGAGTATTTGAAATCTAAGATTTGTGAGTTCCTTCCTGCTCTCTACTTCCTGGCACTCCTGCTTGCTAAAAGTCAGTAGAGGTTAACAAGAACTAATATTAGGTGCTCAAGAGTACTCTTAAGTCTTTCTCTCTGAGCTAAACAAGTTTGGAATAACTTTGAAACTGAGAGCTTTGATTAAAAATGTGCAATTGTATAAAGCTCTTCTGTAGGAACATGTAGATTTATCAATGCGTGCATTTATTCTTTTGACAAGTAGTTATTGAGTGCTTACTATGTGCTAGCCACTGTCGAAGACACTTGAAATATATCAGTGAACAAAACATGCAGATCAGTTCTGTCTTGGAGCTTACGTTCAATCAGAGGGATATGGACAATAAACAACAGAGATTATAAATAAGAATGTTGGAGGGTGATAAGTACACTTAGAGAAAGAAAAGGTAAAGTAGTGTAAGAGGGATCTGGAGTGCTGGGTGCTGGGAGGGGAGTAGACTGCAATTGTAAACAGCGGTCAGGTTGGGCTTTACTGAGAAGTGACATTTAAGCAAAGACTTGAAGGAGGGAAGGACGATGGTGTGCAGCTATCTAGTGGAAAAACATATGCGGAAGGAACAGCCAGCACACAAGACTTAAGGCAGAAGTGTGCTCAGTAGGTTTGAGGAACAGCAGGGAGGCCAGTGTGGCTGGGAGGAGAGTGGTAGCGAGGTCAGCGAGGTCCTGTGGGGCCTTATAGGCCATTGGAGCGACCTGGGCCTTTGCTCTGGGAGGTATGGGAGCCACTGTAGGCTTTTAAGTAAGGGAGTCACCTGCTCTGGCCTGTGTGTTTAAAGGACCACTCAGACTCCTGTGTCAAGGTTAGACTTTAGGCAGGAAAGAATGGAAGCAGGGAGAGAGGTGACAGTGGCCCCAGTACGTGGTAGCGGTGGAAATGATGACAAGGTTACCTTTTGATATATAGTGATGATAGAATCCACAGGATTTTCTGACCAGTTGGATGTGAAGCATGGGACAAAGAGAAGAAGTCTGGAGGCTTGGCTGTTGGGAAGATGGAGCTACTGTCAACAGAGACAGGGAAGGCTGCAGTGGGAGCAGGTGTGGGGAAAACACGTGGAATACAGTTTGGATATGTATTAGTTATCTATTGCTATATAACAAATGCCCCAACATTTAGTGGCTTAAGACAATGACCTCATTATCTCACGGTGTCTGTGGATCAGCAATGGCTTAGCTGAGTGGCACTGGGTCAGAGTTTCTCCTAAGGTTCCAGTCAGGATATCAAGAGGAGATTTATGTTCTGAAGGTTTGTCGGGGGCTGGAAGATCCACTTCCAGGATGGCACACTCACATGGATGCTGGCAGGAGCCCTCATTCCTCTGACACAGCCGTCTCCATAGGCTGCCTGAGTGTCCTTAGAACCTGGTAGCTGGCTCCATCCGGAGCAAGGGATCGGAAAGAGAGAGACACAGAGAGAGAGAGAGAGACCACACATCCAAGAAGGAAGCCACAGTGCCTTTTTATGACCTAGTCCCCAAAGTTGCACACCATCACTTCCACTTGTTTTAATTCATTAGAAAGGAGTCACTACGACCAGCCCATGCTGAAGGGCAGAGGAGTTTGGCTCTACTTCTTGGAGGAAAGAGTATCACAGAGTTTGTGGACATATTTTAAAACTATCAAAGATGTATTAAATTTGAGGTATCTATCAGATATCCCAGTGGATATGTCAAGTAGGCATTTGAATATGCTAGCCTGGGTTCAAGAGAGAGAGGTCTGAGCTGGAGACGTTTGGAAGTCCTCCGCATACCAGTGGCACACACATTGGGATCACCACTGTTCCATCTTCTAAAGGAGGCAAGGACTGTGAGACGAAAAGCGGTAGAGCCAGGGCCGCATTAGGAGAAAGAGTTGTTCTGAGCTGAGGCTGATGCGAAACAAGACAAATCTGTAGATAGGCCTGAGCAGTGTAGACAGCGAGGCCCGGGTCAGGAGGAGGCAGGGCTGAAGGACTGCCCAGAGCCTCCCCATGACTGTCTGTGAAGCCAGAGGGGAGCGGCCATGCTGTGTCTACAGCTGGGTGAGAACCATCTGAGAGGAGAGGAATAACGTGGTCAGTGAGATCTGTAGAGAAGAGGAGGTGAGGAGCTAGGGAAGGAGGAGATTGCACTACACTGGGGAGATAACATAGACTAAAACTCAAGTGGTGGCTTTGAAATAGAATGGGAAGGACAGACATTGGAGATATTAGGTAGAAACAAGTGACATGATCAAATAATGGATGAGGGAAGGAAGGAAGGAATAAGTCTAAGAAGACAATGAGTCATGCTCCTTAGCTGATTTGGTGATCAGCTAAGTAAGAACCACTCAGGTGTGTGCCATGTGCCTGGCCATGTTTGCTCTGATGGTGGAGTGACACTGTGATGGGGAAGCTGGTCTGGGGAACGGGTTGAGAAAAGCTCTATAAATTCCCTGTGAGATTGCTGACGTTCGGATACCCACCAGAGACAAGACCATGAAGGACCTGTGCAGACACATCTTCCACAATGCTAATTGTCTTCTCAGGGCTGGGTCTGGCAAGGTGGGGACCTGACAACTGGCTATATGCTTGGGGCTGTGTCATGGACTTTCAAGGGTCTTCTTGGCTCCTTGGCCCCTCTCTCAGCAAGAACGCACAGAAGCAGGGCAGACCGGAGCCGTTTGCTGGCTGATAAAGTGGCTGTCCTCACTGGATCCACAGAGGGGTGAGTGGAGCCCCTGCCTGGCATGTGCCCAGGGAATGTTAGTGTCCCCAAAGCAGAGTGGGGTCTGCAGTCAATGTCCTCACACATCTGGGCCCAGTCTCCATCCCATTACTCAGCTCTGGGAATTACCATCTTTCCAAGGGTGAGCTTCTGTCATCAAATTCTTGTTCAGGAGGCAAACTGAGATGGTGGAAAGAGCAGGTGCTTTGGGCTGTGACCTGGATTTGAAATTGGGCTTCAAACTTATTTACCTGTGTAAGTCTACTTAACCACCTCTGTAAAATATGGTAACAATTCCTCTGTGCTAGGATACTGGGAAGGCCTGGTACATAGTAGCCGCTCAACAAATGTTAGTTGCTTTTTCCACTTAGAAGATTTGGAGGCTGGGACATGGGAGAGTGTATTTTATGTTTGTCCATCAGGATCCCAGGAGGAAAGTGATAGGGCTGAGCCTGACCTGTGCTCCGCATTGCTGCCTGCAGGATCAGCTTTGTCATCACCTGGCGCCCGGCTCAGGACGGGGCCCACATGGTGGTCAGCAGCTACAGAGGGAGTGGTTGAGCGTGAGGGGCACCGTGTGCCTCGTGGGGAGGGTGGAGGATTGGGAGTGGCTGGTGGCCATGGTGAGGGGTGGGGGATGGAAGGAGGAGCAGCAGTTATTTTAAAACCATCACCTGACTGAGTGCACCAGCACAAGAGTAAAGCCAGCTGCCTGCTGGGAGCTGGGCACTGCAGAGGCCCATGATCCACCCGAACAGATCCACAGGTCTTGGCAGAGAGATGTTTTGAGTCTCATGGGGAGAGACGATTCTCCATCCTCACTTGGTGTTGTTCTCCTATGTTCTGAAATTAATGTAGGCACAGCCCCAGGGACATCAAACAGGAGTCACTTCCCACTCGCACTCCTCCTTTTGCTCCCTGACTCTGGTCATCAGTCTCCTTCCTACAGTCTGGCCCTAGAACACTGTGGGATGCGGACTTCCTGGTGTGCGTGGTAGGGGTCAATCCTTTGGTGGGAAGTACCTTGGAGAGCAGTGAGCAGGTTTGGGACAAGGCGAGGTTCTGGGGAGCAGGGAGCTTTGAGGTCCTCTCCATGTCCTGTCTCTGCTCACACACCTGGTATGCTTCCAGCTGCCACCTGTATTACCTTTGAGCCACAGCCCTGGTTCACTGGGCAGAGCACACCTGTGCCAGCCTGCCCAGGTGGCCGGTGGTACTCCAGAACTTCTCTACTTCAGTCCTGCAGCAAGCCCCAGGTCTGAGGCTACGCACTCAGTTCTGCTGTGGATCCTCTCCTGGCTCAGGTATCTGAGGCTGTCGCAGTCTGGGCTCACTGGTAGCAGCTCTGGTTCCTTCATTCTGGCTGTCCCACGGAGTCCCCTCTGGGCTATCACAGGGACCCCTCACCTGTTCACAGACACAGCTAAGAGAAGGGACCCCTGCCCAGGGCTGCCAGCCCAGCCAGGACCCACGGAGCATTCCCGCTGCCTCTGTAGACCCCTGCCCCTGCTGTCCTGATAGGCCCCCCCGAGAGGGCTCAGTCCTGGTCTCCTCCAGACCCTGTTGGCAGAGAGAGAGTCCTGTGATCTGGGTGAGCCATTCCCTTCTCAGGGAGCCCTCGCCTGCTGAGCAGCCCTCCCATTTCCTGGCAAACCCTGCCCCACTTTCTCTTTGTGCTTCTCATGTTCCACAGCCTTCCAGACATTCCACCTCCTTCCAGACACAGCCTCACCCCTTCCCTCCCCAGCCCCGCCTGCCTCTGGCTTTTATAAGAAACTCAAATTTCAGCACCTGCCTCAAATAGTGCCTCACACAGGGCTGGTGTTTACACCCTGTGAATTCTCACCTCTACTCATTAAAGCAGACACTAAAACAGCAGCTTTCCTGATGTCCTTCCCTGCTACTATTTTCACTGACTTTTCTGGAGGGTGCTGCACCTTGTGCTGTCTGTGCGTTGAATGACAGGAAAGGAGTTACTAAGCCAAGGATTCCTAGGGTGCAGGGCACACCCCTCACATCCCTTCTCCATGGCTCTGGGGTCACAAGGAGACCAGCAGCACGAAGCCCCAGCACCTCCCCACCGTGGCTCTGGCCCATGCAGGACTCTGGGTGAGCAGAGGTGCCAGCCCCCTTGCTCAGATGTCAGATCCTGGGTGGGACGTGAAGGCCCTGCCCTGCTGCTAAGCCAGCTGCTGCCCCACGTGGAGAAGAGGGGGTGTGGGCTTCGTGGGAGTTGGGGCAACTCTGCCTTGGTCTCTGCTACTCCAAGGGAGCACTTGGGGAAGGGGCCTAGGAAATGAAATATCCCAAGGAGAGCAGGAAGGAGTGTGCTCTGGGTGCCAGGATTTCTCTTTGCTTCCTGAACCACATCTTCAGGCTCCTTGGTCCCCAGGGCTATGACCAAGAAAGTGAAAGGGAACATTTGGTGGGAATGTGGCCAGCAGACTCCAAACATACAGGGGGCCCCTGATCACCTCTGATATGCTCTGTTCTCTGAGAATGGCAGGGCAGTGGCAGCTGCAAGCGACAGGACCAAGTGGTGTAACCCAGAGTCCCTAATGCCTCCAGAGAGGCCAAGCTCCATCAGTCCTTACGCTGCCTGGGGTCTCTTGTGGCAGAGCTTCTCCCCACGTTTTACTCTTCCTTGAGTCTTGTTTCAGTCAGTAACTGCTCCTGCTCTGGAGTTAGACTTGCAACCCAGGCTACCAAATGCATTTCCCTCCTACAGGAGTGGCCCATCCCCCGGTGGCAACCGTTGCTCCGGCCTCACACTGGTGGTTCCATGTTCCTAGGTCTTGTTCTCCAGAAATCTGGTTGACCCTGCCCGTGTGGCTGATTCCAGGGAGTCCTGGGGCCTCTCAGCAGGGGAGACTGTGTCAGGACCCCAAACTCTGTGACCCAACTGTGTCAGGTCTAATTTTTCCAAAGAACTCACTTATCCCCAGAGATGCTCACACTGTCCCTACTTTCCCTGCTTTTCCTACTCCTCAGTTCTGCCTCCTCATGGCTTGGAAGCTCATTTTCTGGAAGCATCTGGCTTCTTGGCTATGTTTCTCTTCCACTTATCACACCTGTCTGCCTCCTCACAGGGGGCTCTACAGTGGTGATTGCCACTGCTGCTGTCTGTGCACCTCAAACAGTGAGTGGGGAGCTTTGGGATGGATGCCAGAGTGTGGGGGAAGTGATGAATTGGTCCGATGCGATAATGAAATCCAAGCGAACAATACTGTATGCCTGTTCACATTTAAAACCACACTCATTGCTATTATCTCATTCAGTCCTCACAACCCCAGGGCTGCCATGTATGGTCGTACACGTTGTTCACCGCACAGGGGCGCCCAGTCTAGAAACAAGTGGGCGCTGAAATCCAGTCTGTGTTCTGCTTGACGAGCCATGCACCCTGGCATGGGGCTATACTCACCTGAAGGAACAGGGTAGCTTTAACATTCGCACTCACAAAGGCAGGCTCCAGTGGGGCTGTCTAAGCTCAGAGGAAAGGTTTTAAAAAAATTCACACCAGAGGGCACTGTAGACTATCGGCGTCCCTGCTGCATGACATTACTGTGATTATCACAGAGCAGACGGGGAAATTGAGACCTGGAGATATATTTTTTTAAATTTATTTTTAAATTTCTGAATATTACAGGGGTACAAACTCTTTGGTTACATATATTGCCTTTGCGCTGCCCGAGTCAGAGCCACAAGTGTGCCCATCCCCCAGATGGTGTGCACCGCACCCATTAGGTGTGAATTTACCCGTCTCCTCCTCCCCCTTCCCACCTGCCTGACATCTGATGAATGTTACTTCCATATGTTCACAAAAGTGTTGATTAATTAGTACCAATTTAGTGGTGAGTACATGTGGTGCTTGTTTTTCCATTCTTGTGATACTTCACTTAGAAGAATGGGCTCCAGCTCCATCCAGGATAATACAAGAGGTGTTATTTCACCATTGTTTTTTATGGCCGAATAGTACTCCATGGCATACATATACCATATTTTATTAATCCACTCATGTATTGATGGGCACTTGTATTGTTTCCTGAGATCTGGAGATCTTAAATTACTTGCCCAAGGGCGGCCAGTTCATGGTAGAGCAAGAATCTGATCTCGGGTCTCTTTGGTCCAGCTCCCTGACTTTGCACTCTAAGCACTTCTCTCAGGGCCAACATGAGCACCCACTGCCTCTGCCTTCCTGACTTTTCTTTAAGCCCAGGATTCATCCTGCTCCTGCTCAGATTTTGTTCCTTGGTAATTTCCAGGAGTGAGTGGAAGAAACATTTGGGAGTGGGCCTAGGAGTAAGCTTATTCATTCTCCATAGCCCCAGGGATCTAGCAAGAGCCCCTCTTCTTGGCTGCAGTTTACTCTTCCCATTTCATTTCTTTTTTAGATGCCGGAGGCCTATGCTACCAGTAAGACTGCACTGCTGGCACTCACCGAGTCCTTGGCTATAGAGCTGGCACCAAAAGGCGTCCAGGTGAATTTTGTTGCCAACACTCATCAAGACTGACTTCAGCTGAGTGATGATTGTCCAACCGCTCCCAGCTGCCCTCACACCAACCACCCCGTGCTTTCCCCAGCCTGGCCACAGCCCTCTGAGACAAGCAGCCTCTCCCTTCTCTGGAAGGTCTCTAAGAAGCCCTCCTCTGCCACTGTCTTTACCCTTCTGGGCCTCAGTTTCCTCAGCTATTAAGTAAGGAGCTGGATTAGTAACCCATGCCCTCCCCTCTGGCTTTCCGTGAGACACCACTCCGTGTGACCCCGCCGTCTGGCCTCCAGGTCACGACAGTCTCCATGGTCCCACTCTCCTCCGCATGAGCACTCTGAGTCCTGTCACCATCGCAAGTCCATGGCCCCTCTCATGTGGTTCCAACAGGGAGCGAAGACTGGGGAAATCTGGGGCTTTAAGGGGCCCTGCTCACCCCAAGCCTCACCCCGTCTGAGGGTGCCCTTTCCAGTCCTGCCACTCACACCGTCAGCTCCACTGTCTTCCCGTCAACACTGGGCCATGACTGCCCCCTTGGTGGGCTCAGCTCCCAGGACCCGCACCTGTCTTCCCCATGGCTATTATAAGCTGCCACCTTGTCCCTCGCAGCTTCCCTTCTGCCCACTAATGACCTGTACTACACAGAGAACCCAGTGGCAGTGACACGGTGCTCCTTCAGTCCCCCACCCTGCTCCAATACTTACTCGCATTTGCTTCCATTCTTACCTGAAATCTCACATATCAGCCGGAGAGGTATCTTCCCTCTCCAAGGGAATCCTTCCAGATTCACTCGGGATCTCATCTTCTCTCAGCCCTCTGGGCACCTCCTTCCATGAGCCAGCTCCTCTCTTATTGTCAGCCTCTGGGAGCACTTTAATCTAAAAACAAAACAAAACCAACCAACCAATAAAACTCAAACTCTCCTATCTCTAATCATCCTGTAGCCATCATATTATTTCACTTCTTCCCGTAACAATCCCTCTCTCATGTGCCCTCTGTAAGACTTTTCATTATCAATGCACATGCTGAGATTTTATTTTCCTGCTTCTTTGGTGTTTGGAGTTTAGATCCCCGCTACTCTCCCTGTGCTCAAATACTCAGTAGATCTTTGACGATTGTTCCCCAGACACTCAGAGACGCCTCCAAGCCTGTTGCTATTTTATTCTGTGTGTGTATGTTTTTTTTCTTTTCTGTCTCATAAAGTTGTCATTTCTGGAATTTTTCTACAAGATAGCTGCTGTCATGGGCTGCACTGCTCAGGTGATCACCTCTTCTTTTATTTCAGTCCTGCTCCAAGGAAAATTTTCCTAGGTCTCTGGGGAGAGGGGAGGGGATTTCTGCCATGGATTTTCTTCCCAGTCCTGAAAATAAATTAGTGCCCATAAATGGAAGTCCTTGACTTCTAGATGAGCTTCCAGCACACAGTGCTGACCCTTCTCAAGGGAGTTAGCAGCGTGCTACCCGCTGGACAGCTCGCAGCAGAACTGGGTAAGCCTCTCTCTGCTAGACATAGGAAGCCCCAGTGATTGAACCTAGAGCTCCCACAAGACAAAGGAGTTTCCCTATTTCTCCCCTAGTTGGTATCTCAAGGTTCATCAAGGGCACTCTGTTTCCCATGGCTGCAGCCATGAAGCATTTGGCCACCACGGTAAGGAGTAATGCCGGATCTGAGAGGTGGAAAAGCCCCACAGTACCTGGGGTCATTGGAATTTATAGTGTTGAAATCTCATTAGTAGGGGTTCCAAAATGTGGATTAAGATTCTCAAGCTATCTGTATGTCTATGTGCAGAAGAAGGATCATCGCCAGAGTCACAAACCATTATTTCTTTGGCTCCAGCCCATCTGCTCTGAAGGAGCACAAGCATGGTGTGCCCCCACTTGGGTCTTAAATCACCAGCTGAACTTGCACATGAGCTTTGCAGACTTCACAGGAGGGATCTTTCTCATCCTCCCTCCACCTTCTTTCTTCTGTTCATAAAAGAAAGTACTTTATACAATAGTTCAGCCTTTTCAGAAATGTTGGTGAGGAAATGTCCACCCTTCCCTCCATTTCCTTACTTAGCTAAACTGATCGGCCCACCTTACTGATGGTGGCTTAAAAAGCGAGGCAGCTTCCTCTGTCTTTCCTCGTCTTGGACCACCTACACTTAGGCCTAGTGGGCTCAAGTGACATTTCTAGTCTCTGGCAAGCAGGGCTTGCTTCTGCTGTGTCCAGCTGGCTCTCTGCTCTGGGTTAAAGATGTTTTACCTGAAACGTGCTGGACATATTAGGTCAGTCCTACTCTGCCAGTTACCTTCAATTTAGAGAGAAGGGAGTACAAAGTCATATTCTCCAATCCCACATTAACAATATGAAGGTGATCCTGACTTTGATTCCCATCTGTCTCCTTCGGTATAATTCTCAACTTCCTAGAACCCACTAGGGAAGGAGGTGTGATTAGTTCCTTCCAATGACTATCCCATGATTGATGAGAAACATTTCCTTCCTCTCTGCTCCAGTTGGACGTGGTGAGAACTCCTGGCTCCCCAAGGCTGTCCAAAGGATTAAACTCCTGCTAAGGCCACCACTGTGTGTGACCATGAACTTTGGCGTAGCTATGGAGTCTGCATGCCCGTGCTAAGTGTACTACATCTCATCTGCTGCCAAAGACTCTTTATCTCTTATTTCTTCAAAAGTCCAAGGCCATGAGAACATCACGTACCAACCAGTTCTTGGTAGGGCTTGTGTTTTCAAAGACGAAGTGCTTCTCCTTATTATCACATTTATTTAAAAGTTTTTATGACTTCATTTTTGTAATCTACCCTTAAGAATTGGGGTTAGGCTGCAGGAAAGCTAACGACAGTGCCATGCAGAGTCCCTGGGAAGCCAAGATTCTTCCAAGACTACTTGTTCAATTGGGCGTATTCATTGCTTTTTAGACAATGGTGGGTGAGTTTGCTCCCTTAGCCTCTTTGCTTCTCCAGCATTATACAAAAATTTCTGAATGTATCATTGCTTTCAACAACAAGATGTCCCAGCTTCATCTTGATTTTTCTGCCCTATAACGCAGTACTTAGAGAAGCTCTGGGTGTTATGCGAAGATACAGTGAAATGCAATGAGCCAGATGTACATCCAGCCACAGAGATGTACACACAGGCACATGTAAACACACACACACACACACACACACACCACACACACATGCACAGTGCTGAGTAAAGTAAGAAATAAAATGAAATCTACATCATAAATGCCATTTATGTAAATACAAAATGAAAATGCATATTTTAATACAAATGTATACAAATAAAAAGATACAAATCAAATGTTTTAGAGTTGATGCCTTCCGGGGGAGGAAAATGCAAGTGGAAGTTGAGAATAAAAAGTAGTAAGTAAATTTTTTTTTTAATTTTTTTTTTAATAGAGATGGCATCTTGCTCTTGCTCAAATTGGTCTGAACTCCTGAGCTTGAGCAATCCTCCTGCCTTGGCCTCCCAAAGTGCCAGGATTACAGGCGTGAGCCACTGTGCCTGGCCAGGAGTAAGTAAATACATCAGTGAAATAGGACTGGAGCCTTGGACAGACCAGCGATGAGATGCTCCATGAAGTGAGGAGGGTGAATCTAACCCTCTGTTCCCACGAGTTAAAAAGCTACAGGGATAGAATGAGCCCTGGGTCCTGGGATCGGATATCAAGGCCAAGTCAGGCTTCACACAGGGGAACCATAGAACTTATAGCTCCCTGGCTCCTTCTAGAAGGAGGGATCTTGTGGCTTGAGCAGGGCCACTGCTGTACCATGAGGGCAAAGGCTGGAGAGGCAGAACTGATGCAGCGAGAGAAATAAACAGACTGTTCCACATGAGGAAGGGCAGGGAGCCACTGGAGGAATAAAAGCAAGTATCTGGCAGGTGGGGAAGTTTGTGGGAATGGAAGGGAGAGTCAACATAGGTTATGTGTACGTGAGAAAGTACTGCTATGTGGAACTTGAAGGTTGCTGGGGCCCAGAGAGTGAACAAATTTGCATAAGGAGCCCAGGGGCATTCTGGGAGGACAGCAATAGATCCACATCCTCTCTTGATGGATTTAAAATCAGGGTTACCTGGGCAACCTGACCAAGGTCTGATAAAGCTTCTAGCATAGAATATAGGAGAATGCATTCATGATCTCCTGGGTAAGGAAAGATTTCTTTAACAGGATGCAAGAATGTCAGCCATACAGAAAAGATTTAAGATATTTGATTACATTAAAATTAAGAACTTTTTTAAAATCAAAAGACACTACTAAGGCAGTAAAAAGATATTCCACAGAGTGGGAGAAAAATACAATCAACGAACAACTCAAAAGAAAAGGGCAAGAGATGCAGACACTTTACAAAACAGGATATCCAATGACCCATAAACATCTGAAAAGGTACTTAGCCATGTTAGTGATCAGAAAAATTCAAATTAAAACCAAAAGATACATCAGGAAGTTATCAAGTATTGGTGAAGACATGGAGCAACAGCAGCACAAATATACTGCTTTTGGAAGCCGAAATTGATACCACCTCCATGGAAAGCAGTGTGGCATTGTCCATGAAAGTTGAACATACCTTACGGAATAGCAGTTCCACTTGTAGGTACCTAAACAGAAATGTATGCACTCGTGTAACTTTATTTATAATGGACTCAGATTGAAACAACTCAATGTCCATCAACAGTAGAATGTATAATAAATTGTGGTCTAGTCATATACTGGCTTACCATGCAGATGTGAAAGCACATGAGCTGAGAACATATGCAACAACATGGACTGTATATATACTCAGATGTAACACGGGGTGAAGTAACACAAAAGAGTACATATTGTATGATTCCATTTATGTGACTGTAACAGAAAAACACACAAAACTGAGCCACAGTGTGCAGTGCTATACTTAGTTCCTAGGCAGTAGGAACATACAGAGAAGCAAGGCAGCAAGTGCCGTCACAGTCAAACACGGGGGTGAGGGGAGGCAGTGGAGAGGGGGTGTTTATGGGGGAGAATGAGAGGGCCTTTGGGGTGGTGGCGATGTCATTTACGGACAGACTGGGTGGTTGTATGGGCATTTATCTTGAGATAATCATTGTGCTCGTTGAACATTTTTGTTTTATGAACTCCATTGTTGGTGTGTAATCTACTTCACAATCTAAAAGTTTTTAAAAAATTGCATTACCTTTATAGCAAAGTAAATACAGATGTTTGGAGTGGACCTGCTTGCAAAACTCTGATAGTTGTAGTTTTGGGTTTTTTTCCTTAAGAATTGGTTAGAGAAAGTGTTGGCTCTTTATTCTCTGGTATTGCTGTTGGATCCACTAAAAAGCCTGTCGGGGCTTCTTAGTAACCATATGGCAGCTGATGTTGGGAAATCTGGCTCTGAAAAAGAGTTCAAGGACCTGGGCATCCATCTAAGGAAAATCACCAAGTCTGATCAACTTCAGAGTACAGTTCACATCAAGGAGTCGAGTTGTCTAGATGTGACATTATAATCTGTAAATGCTGCTCCAAAGAGTCTGTAAAGAAACCAAAGGCATGTTTCCAGAGCCCAGGCATAGCAGTGCATGAACTTGGAAGTTTATTGTGGTACAGTTTGGCTGCAGATGTTGATCCAGTTGGCACAGAGGGGATTGCAGATCCAGTGCTCTGAGACAATCCCCTTTGGAATCAAAACGCTAAAGATGAGGATGGCAAGCCATTCTTAAAAGTTGCGTGATCTGGGGTTCTTGGAGGCATGGGCTATCTTTCATGTTTGTCCTGCATGATGAACTGAAGAAACTAGATATGGAAAGAGAGAAAATTGGGTATAATGCTTACCATACATCATTAGGACCCACTGATCAAAAAGAAATTCCTCTGTGTTTATATTCTGGTCACATCATGTTTACACAGTGTTTAGAGAAATCTGTATAAGACAGGACTGTGATCAACTATTTATGCATTTTAACTAATGACCTGGAATACTTATTATATTTGAGTTCAAGAGAAAGTGATAAATAATAACTGTGAGTCTATGGGGGCATATTAGCTCAAGCAAGTTTATAAACCATTGCATTTTTTAGTTATTTTATAAAATCCTGAGATGTACTTATGGATATTTTAAAACAAAATATCTTAGTTGTGCCCAAGCAGTGGGTACATTTTTTTGCAACTCAGTTTCTGGCAGTTCCGTGCTATTCGGGATTTTACAATAAACATTCAGGTAAGGGCAGGTGTGGACAGAGCTTGTGGCCATGCTGAGAGGCGTCCATGGATTTTTCCTGCCTGGTTCATTCCTTTTTACTTGAGCTCCCTCAGACCATGCTTTCCTGACTGGAAAGGGGCACACATGTGCCTCAAATAATGGTGTACTTTAAAAAATATATCATAATGTATCTGTACACTCGGACACTGTACTCATTAAATACTTTCAAACCAATCAGAATTTGAGGACTTGCTTGTGTCCTTCACAAGTCTTGAGCATGGGAAGAGGGCTTGGGGCAGATGTAGAAATGGAAACAGCTTCATAAAAGAGCAGTCTAATTTCAGACTACACTACAGGACCCTGAATCCTAAGAACTCGCTGAATTCCGATTTGCACTTTAGGGTAGCATTTGGTTTGCATCTGGACTTAGGTGTGCTGCACTGTCTCTTCTGATCATTGATGGTGAAGATGGCGGTGGCTGAGACCCTGAAACGGAAGCAAACTGGGGCTCACTGAGCTTGATCTCCTCCCGATTCACTCCCTCTCCTACCTCTCAGCTTCCCTCGCTCTCTCCAGCTCCCTAGAAGATCTCAAGTAATATCCGCTGTTGTTTGTGAAAAACTCACAGACTTATATGACATAGCCACCTTCAAAGATTATCTTCAGTCACTACAGGAGAATTCCTCAGTGGTGGCGGGCAAGTGTCCCCATAAATGCCGGTGATATCCCACAAAGGGATAAAGTTTTGCTTTTGTTTTTGAAACGAAATCATGCTGAACTTTCCTGGTTCTAGAACAGTTTGCTTAGGTTGCCCCTGGTGACACCTGGTGGTCTCTGAGTTCTCTGGACAGAGGGTAGCAAGCCCATGTGTCTCAGACTGCTGTGGTAAATGGGTTTGTAATACACAGTCCTCATCCGTCATCTTGTCGTGCCTTCAATTTCAAACTGTAACCATGCCTCTAGAGAAGACAGTGCAACGAGTGTGCAAGGGCAACACACAAATGACAAAGATCCACTTTTTATGTTAGGAGGAAATTTAATGTTCTGACAAGGATATGATGTCAAAATAATTTTTCTCATTGAATCCTAGCAGGTATAGGGAGCAGTGGGAAAGTAACGACAGAGCATGTGAAAGCCTCTTTAGAAGGTGGAAGTCCATTAAAAAAGTGAGTAAATTAGAATAACTTAGTGGCAGGTGAGGACCTTAGAATTATAAATACGTGGAGATAACTTAGTGGAACAGAGGGAATGGCCTGAAAAAAATGGTAAAAATATTTTCTGTCTCTTTAAAACAACCTAGGCCGGGCGTGGTGGCTCATGCCTGTAATCCTAGCACTCTGGGAGGCCGAGGCGGGCAGATTGGTTGAGCTCAGGAGTTCGAGACCAGCCTGAGCAAGAGCGAGACCCTGTGTCTACTAAAAATAGAAAGAAATTAATCGGACAACTAAAAATATATAGAAAAAATTGGCCGGGCATGGTGGTACATGTCCGTAGTCCCAGCTACCTGAGAGGCTGAGGCAGGAGGATCGTCTGAGCCCAGGAGTTTGAGGTTGCTGTGAGCTAGGATGACGCCACGGCACTCTAGGCCAGGCAACACAGTGAGATTCTGTCTCAAAAAATAAATAAATAAATAAATAAATAAATAAATAAATAAATAAATAAATCAAACAACCTCATTCCTTTTTGCGAACTAAGACCTGCATCCCTGCCTCAGGCCAGTGGCGGGAGGGGCAGGGTAATGTCTTTTGTTCTTTGTGCTGTGGTAGAACTGCCAGCCCTGCCCAGACCCCAAATGGGCAGGTGGAGAGGCAGAGGCCATGGGATTGCTTTAGGAGATGGGACTGAGATGGGACCATCAGAATCATCAATTGTAGTTGAACAGCAATTGCCTGAAGCTGAATGTCCTCCCTTTAAAGGCTTTGTATTTCTGCTTATTATTAGGACGATGGCATTTGTAGACAGTAGTCTCCATCCTCCTTATTTTCCAGCAAATTAATAAAACTCCTCTTTCCTTCTCCTCAAACCACTTGTTCTCATTCTTCTGATGTGGCCTCGAGGACAAATGCAGAGCTTTCAGTAACATTAGCAAACCATTTTCCTTGATGAAAATAACTACAGTTACTGTACGTTCAAAGTATTTTGAAAAAGTAGAAATGTAGCAATACCATCTATGATCATGTCCATAGGGAAGTTGTGGGAACAGGGGATCCAAGGCTACATAATTAACTAGACTCAAATTATTTCTATATTTTCTGTGCTTCAAATGAGAGGATGTCAGATAAGAAAGAAGAGCTTAATGGATATGGAGTTTGCAAAGAACAGACAGGTTTGTGTATTAGGAGCATTAGTGAGTGCAAGGTAAACAGGACCATAAGGGGCTGGTAATTCCTCTGATGTCACATTTTTCTCTGAAAGAATTTATCTTATGACTCAAACAGATTGAAAGAGATATGTCACTGAAAATGTCCTCAAGAAAATCCCTATAACAAATGTGGCATCCAGTTTCATAACCTCCATCTGCTGGTTGATCATAGAAGACAGGCCGGTTCTGAAGCCTAAACATAGAAAAGACATATAATTACTCAGGGCACTTGTTAAGCAACTCTGACAGAGACAAAACAGGGAAAAAGTAGGATAAGTCCTTCCTCATTCATGAAAATGGCTGTTATGCTCCCAAGGACTTCTATTATTCAGCCTGCTGGGGCCACCGATATCCCATCTGCAGCCTTCCTTCACCCTAGTTCTGTATCAGTTCCCACCAAGGCAGGGACTGTGTTGATAATCTCAGTCCTAATGCACCTCACCAGGCACAGCCTCAACCACTCCCAAGTCACATCCCATATCTCCATCTTGCCAGCCCTCCCACCCTCCTTCCTCTCCAGACTGGCCTAGCCCATCAGCCAGGGCCTCTATTGGCTCCCAGGCCTAGGCTCCCAACTGGTCACTGGGCCAGGATCTAGGTCTAGGGCTCACCCTGAATCCTAAAGAGGCAGATAAAGTCCTGCTATCTGTCAGATATCCTAGATCACAGATACCTGCCCCAGGGAATCTCTGCTCCTGAAATGAACAGGATAGTCCCCGGTGATGAACTTCTCTCTCTCCCCAGAAAAGCCAACTGTAAATCATGCCTGATACACACCTGTGAATGCTGTGTTCTTTGCATAGTTTAATTCACACACTGAACCAAACTTCCAGTGTCCTCTTTGAGTAGTCTCCTCATGTCAAACTTACCCACCCCTGTATTCTAATTGCATGTGACATATTCTGCGGGATACATGAAGCCTCTTTCAAAGACTGCAGAGAAGTGAGATCTGTTACAGATTCTGCCTACTTTACATTTGCTGCAGTTGCACAGCACCTTTGCCAAAAGGAGCAACCTATAAATCCTTCGCTGTGTTTGTAAAATGGACAAAATAGTCCAGTTGCACATGTCATCGCTAATGCAGCCCAGCAGCTGTCAATTGGTATTCGTAACTCAAGGCCTCCCTGTTTGACGGTTGTTATTGTGTGTGGTTTTTTTATATATGAAAAATCAGTTCATCCTCCCTCTCCTCTTTGTCCATAATTACAATATTCAGAGTGGAAAATAAATGAAAAAAATAAGAAAATAATTCAAGAGACATTATTAAATTTGGAGATCCAATTTCCAAACAGTTTTCAAAGGTAAAAAAACAGACAAAAGGATCAAAATCAATTCTGAGAAAACACATAATATTTAAAAAAAAAATTGAAGAGAGTACTACCAAAGTCCCAGACAAAATAAGAGCATAAAAATTGAAAACCATAAAAAAAGGAATTCTGCAAGTTTCCAAGCAGAAAAAAGTAGGTCATTTTCATGGAGCAAAATATCAAGACAGCTCTGGCTTTTTCCACTGCAATGAGCAATGCTAGATGACAATGTGATGACAACTTCTATAGGAGGGATAAACTGCAACTCGAGAATAATGGACTATATCGAGCCATTTATATAGGGAGGCAACAGGGAGACACTCTCGGACATGCCTAATCTTAAAAAATGTGGCAGCCAGGGGCCTCTTTTGAAAAGATTTTTTTTTTTTAAAAAAAAGATGCAATATAAAGTCTGTAAAACTAAAATTAGAGAAATAAATTTGAATGGATAATGGCTAAAAAATGAACCCGTGATCATTATTGATACCAAATATTGTTAAAGAAGTAAAGATAACTGTGGAAGTGTTACTTCCGATACTGAAGTAATTATTTAAAGGAAGACACAGAAAGCGTAAAAGAGACATGAAGGGGAAAAAAGTGAGAAATATTAAATTTAGTTATGAATGGGAAATTAGATGTAGGGAATAAGAGATTCAGACAAAAGGAGTAGTATCCTTTTGTTTATACAGGGGAGTAGAGCAGGCTTTGATTAGAGAAGAGAGAATTAGAATGCTTATAGAATATTTTAAGATATTCACATGAGGCTTTAAAATAGATTTGTCTTCTAAAACATTTTACAAGAGAAAGAAGAAAATATAGTCCATATAATCAAAGATGCCTACTATATGTTGAAAAAATTAATACCAAATGTCCTAAGCACCAGACTTAATATATATAATCTAAAGCTACTATCAGAAGGCAATTTCTAAGTCAGTAAACAAAATTAAGATTCCCAAATATTAAAATGAGAAAAGCTAACATGAGACAGGTCATTTAAAAAGTGTAAATAAATAAATAAATGCAAAAAACCAAGACATTAAAGTTGATAAAAATTAGTATCAGATAATAGAGCTGGAATCAAAATTAACCATGATATAAAGTGTCCATAATGAAAACCACCAGTATTCAATCTAAGTGGAACTGTAAAACAAGAAACATTAGAAATTCAAGAAACTTTCCACACTATATGGTCTTTCATCTTACAGAGAACTGAACCAAGCATGGCTAAAAATCATTTTTACACTCGTTGGTTTATCATAGACATTTTTGGTGATTCTATGGACAGAACCTGATTATATATCAAGATGTGTATTCTTGGCTATTAATATTTCTACAAACTTGCATGTTAATGCTATTGCAAGGAGTAGGAGGCAGATATACATAAAGCCTGAAATTGGGTAACATTGGCCACAGATGGTTAATTTTTATATTAATTATTAAAACATTATTGGATAATGTTCACAAGCCTTTGGTGAACTTGGTAAGTATTTCCGTGAACTGTGATTTAGTTTAGTGTGATGGTAAAATTGGACACTAAAGCTAGAAACAGATCTTTTGATGTATAATTATATTGATACTAATTTTCTCATGTGCATTAATATTAAAGTAATTGGAAAAACAATATCACTCATTCATAATAGTTTTGTTTTAGACAGAATAATATATCCTCATAGGAACATTGTCCTTCCATTTACAGAGATTACCAGAGAATTAGAGATTCTGCAAAAGAATTTGACTCTGCTCCTCAAATAAAGAACAGATTTAATTTTAAAAGGTAGATAGGTATATGTGTACACAAAGAGTGCAATGTGCACCACGCAATAGGATGGACATATTTGAAAGCTGGACTGAGGGGGGGAGGGGGGGCAGGGGCAACATACGTAACCTAAACATCTGTACCCTCATATTATGCTGAAATTAAAAAAAAAAAAAAGAAAGCACAGAGAGGTTACATAATGTCCCCACTTACTTCCTGTGTGATTACTAGCAAAGTTGGGAAGGGAGAAATCATTTGCTATAGCACTATCCCTTTATTTGTCTTTTTAATGAGCAGTGCTTTCAAGTTACTTATCTCCTTCCTGGTATCTTACATTGCCTCACACATTCTGTTTTATCTTTCTAGATAAGAATTTCAGGGCTTTTCTCTGATGCCCTCAATTAAAATACATATATTTAAAGTACTTGCTAGGTGATGGTATGCAAATGCCTGATAAACTTCTAAGGATGAGGTAGCAAATATGTTTAATCATATATTCGCTAATTCAAATCTAATAGCTTCCTTTCTCAGAGGCACTAGATAGAAGAGTTCAGTTCACGTGTTCAGGCACCTATGCTAGTTATTCTCCTTGTGTTACCTCATTTGATACCCACCGCAATATTGTGAGAGAGTTATTGTCTTCTCATTTCACATATGTGGAAACAGACTCAGAAGATTCAGATGACATGACCAAAGACTGGTATTTGAATCGAGGTATCTCTAACTACAAATTCTGTGCTTTTCCCACTCTTGAAGATATTCTGGCCTAATACCAAGCTATAGAATACCTGACATGTATGTTTCCATTCACCTCTCTCATACCCTTGGTAGTCATTACTAATTAGTCACAATCTTTCTCAGCCCAGTACTCTAGGCCACCACTACAAAGTGATCAGTGTTGACATGGGAGATAAAGTAGCTTTATCACCTTTACCACAATCCAAATGTGAAACTTTTCATTTTTTATGTTTAAATGTCTTTAAACACTTTTAATGTAAATGATGTCAAATCTATTCACAGTTGTTTTCAAGTAACACTCTACTAAGACTGGAGGGAAAAAAAGAAGACAGGGACCAAAGCTAAATTTTAACACTATGCTAGATTTTCCAAAAATGGAATTATATAGGATTAAACATAATCTAAAACAAGTTATTTTTCTACATCTAGATCAGCAATATTCTTTACTGAACAAAATTAAAAGACAATTTTAATCTTAGGGTGATGATGTATAATTAAACACATAAATGTCAAATTCAGAAATAACCTGGAATTCAACCATGAAAATGTATATTTTAGAATAATTAGCCCAGTGTTAAGACATATTAAGGATGTATGAAGATGTAAGAGCCAACTGTTCATTTATTTCCAAGTTAAACAGCAAACATGTATTCATTTAAAAGAACCCAAAGCTTTAAAACACTGTAAGTAGCTAGTTTGCTGCTTTTCAGCATTAAGCGCATGTCCAGGAATTTATTTCATAGAAACAGGTATGTATATGAAACTATTTGGTCCCCGATTTTATGACAATTAAATCAGTGTTAAGTATAACAATTTGAGGTTATTGGAGATTAGTAGATATTATGCTAAAAAAACACACATATATACTATTTCCATTGTAAGATGCAGCATATGCACTTTTTTCTTTACAGTATTTTTCCCCATATCACCACAATAATATCCCAGTGATTTAGTTTAGAAGAATTTATTGTAGATATGTATTAGTAAAAACAGCCTTTTCAACCAATATCAATGTTTGGAGTGGTACAGAGACCAAATTTACCTCACTGACAATAATAATAGTAATACATATTAACATAACAATGACATTCTAATATTTTTATACCACTTTTGGTTCATAAAGCACTGCACATACACTGTAATCATTTAATCTTCTTAATAACCACTAGATTGCTTATAGTGTAGGTCACTGATTCTCACTTCCAGAATTATAATACAGTATATCTGGGTGGATCAACAATCTGAACTTTACATACTCATTTGCAGGTGATTCTAATGGAATATCACTACTCAAAGTGCTGGTTCACTCAGACCAACAATGTAGGCATCACATGGGAGCTTGTAAGAAATGCTGAAACTTGGGCCCTACCCAAGACCTACTGAATAGGAATTTGCATTTAATCAAGATTCCCTGAGTGAGTCATATGTTCATTTAAGCTCAAGAAGCATCCCTCTAACTATATTTTAAAGGTAGATGTGGTTATCCTCACTTTGAAGTTTAGCGTTCTTATCTGCGAAATAGGCATAATGAGTACTTGTTTCCAAAGATAGTTGCAAAAATAAAATGTGAATATAAAATTAGGAAGCTTTCAGTCAGTGGTCAGTGTTCTGCTCATTAAGGGCCTTTAAAGCCTCCACATAATGTGAACTGATACCAAAGAACGAAACAGGAGGACCAGAGAAAAGAGACATGAGTTTATTTGGGGAACTTAGGTGCCAGGGATCCAGTGGTGACTAGCCAGGCAATTCTCCATGCTGCACCCAGAAACAGCAAGTGGTTATATAGGCAAGCACAAACAAAGGAACATTAATTTGGGGATATGGTGTGTGTCACTAGGTATGGTAGGGCAGTCTTCCGTAAAGGTCAGCATGGTCTTAGTAGTGCTCCTCAGGAGGGTGGCCAGTCCCTTGTGGCTTTCTTTGTTTTAACCCTTTAGGCCTCTCTGAGTGGATTGGGGCCAGGATTTCCAATTTCTCCAGTCTCTCCTAGCATTATCTTTCATTCATTTAACAAATCTTTTCCTTGAGGACTTGCTTCAAGCCAAAGACTCTGTTAGGCTTGCTATATAAAATGGTAAAGAAGACGAATACAGCTCCCACCTTCATATAATTCATAGTTGAATGCAGAACTTGTAATTATCATCATCATTATCATCATTGTCATTATCAATGGTATCATAATGATTATTATTAGTAGTAAATCCAGTTCTTAAAAAAATATAATAGACATAGACTAAGAGAAGGAGAACCAAATGTCTTTCATTAGCAGTGTAGTGCAAGTGAAAGCGAGGAAAATTAGTATATTACTTTGGTTTCATAGAGAGAGAGGTTATGGCAAAAAGTACCTGTGGCTGGCTGAAGGAAAGAATGGGAGGGGAAGAATGAGAAGGACAAGAAAACAATACATATCCAGAACTGTATAAATCATTTTAACAAAGTCATAGAGAGTTTTTTATTAATGAGTAAAACATTTTAGACTGGATATTAAAAAAACAGGGAAAATAACACATGCAAATTCTCTCTAGCTCTTGCCTCAACATTTTCTTAGTTCTGGACTCATTGAGGCTGTGTGTCCAGGGCTTACCTCTTTTGAAGGTTTCAGAAACAAGTTCTGTCCTCTTGTAGTTATAAGAGTACTGACTCCACATGAATCGGCCTTCATTTCTTACAACCAAAGTAACTCTCTCACATGAATGTGTGAATGGAAGGCAAGAAAAAAGAAATAATCACCCCCCACAACTGCTTGACTCAAAACTAGACGGATAAAAAGTAATACATACTTAGATTGAATTCCTGCCTGAACCCATTGCTTGCATTGACAAATCTCTTAATTAGAAGATGGGATTCACTCTCAATTCGAGAAACAGATTGATATGCTCTCTTTAAAGATAAAGCCATTGAAAAGTGTGCAGCAGTTTGGTAGTGAAAAAGGCAATTAGATATATCACCTGGGGCCTCCTTGCATTTGCAGCAGTGAATGCACAAACAAAACAATTACTTCATTCAAGAAGTACTTCACCATGGCTGAGAGAGAGAATGGGATGAATCAATGCTGATGAGTATTTAGCAAATGTCCTCTGAGATTAATTCCAACACAAAAAAGACAATCACTCCCACCACACTATTTTGGTTCACTTTTCCTGAAATTCCACTGAATTTCCAAAAAAGAATATGAATATCATACTTAGAACACAATTAGAAGCATGCACTTTTCAATCTATGAATTTACTACATCTAAGAATATCTACTGTAGCCACCTGTTTTGTGTCATTTCATTAATTAATTCATTCAATGAGTAGCACCTATTTTGTGTACAACTCTCTACTAAACACATGATTATATTCAAATATGTAAAATAATAATTCACTGTCCTCCAGGACCTCATTAGCCAAATATTTGGCAAGACATTCCATTAGATAATTAGACAAAAAATTAAGTCCATGTGTTACAAAATGTGTGAAGGAGAGCTGGCGTGTGTGTTTTTGTGTGTATATGTGCATGTGTGTGTGTACAGGAAGAAGACTGTCAGAGAACAGACAGAACATACAGGATTCTTAGCAATGTGTTGAAGATGAGTCATAGCATACACTTGGTCTTGAAAAGAGTACAGGCTTTGAATTTGCTTTTAAAAAATACCAAAAAGAGCCAGTTCAAAGCCTAAACATCCAATTACATAATTAGACCTTTTTTATCTATATGATGTCAAATGTACAACCTGATATTTTCAATGAATTTGATTGGTTATTTTAGCACACAGCCCATCCCACTTTTTTCCTTTTTTTATTGAATCCAATAGGTTACTTAAACATATTTTCAATAATAGCTTACTTATTTATATAGGACATTCTTATATGTAGGCAAATGTGATTTTAGGAACTCTACAGTGATCTGTTGTTCAGAACAAATAATCCTCCAACTGTTTTTTTGCTATCTGATATTGAAAGAGACAAATATTTTACTGCAAAAGGAGAAAGGCTTAAAACTGTCATTCAAAAGGAAAAAGAATACATAAATTTAAATACATATTCATGTGCAAATGGAGCCATCCCCAGAAACTGGAGATTTGGCCAATAAGCTACCTCAATGGGGGGGATTCCACAGTGAGTGGCTCAAGGACTCTTAGGGTTTATTAAATCTAAGAAATGTGTTCCAAATTCGAAGGCCTAGCCCCAAACTCCACATGATTTTCCTCTGTTTCTTAGACATGACTCAAATATTTCAAGGTCATTTCAATTAAGCAATTTGCCAAATATATGGTTTGCTTTGAATTTAAATTTTCACTCTATTGTTTAGGTATATAGACAGGCATATAGTTACTGACAAGAAAGAATTAATCAAAAGCACTAGATATTTATTCAAGCATATTGCAGTCATTAAGAAAGAATCAACTCATCTGACAGTTTGTTAACTTTTCTTTTACATACTAGAATTTGAAAATAAAAAATAAATGTCAGAGAAGTTTCTATATATATGATTATTTACTATGATTAACAGTTGTCAAAAAGTACCAGACAACCAAGAAAGTTCACTTATACTTTGCATTTCCTTTTAACTTAGGCAACACAACCGATACTTTCGTGCTGAAAATATATCCTGCTGATGTTTACAAGATGCCTTGCTATTAAAAATCAGTTCTATCTATCGCATGATCACGTATCTCAGAACATGAAATTCCCTTGATAGATACTTATTAACATCAGATTTACAGCTTACTCTCCAATCAAAAGAAAAAGTTTGACTTATTTTTCCTCCTGGGGAAAACAAAGTTTTGGGAACTCATGCCATGGATACATATTCCTTTCCTTATAATTTTGATTCAGCTGGAGATGTATAAGACATCAATTTTCAATAGCACATAAATAATCTTTACGCTTCTCTAGGCTTAATTTTATTTTTCTCAATCGATTTGAACTATTGTAATCTGAACTCCAAGCATAACAATCTGACACTGATGCTCTAAATTTTGCACAGTGTGCTCAAACAGAGGGCCTATTGTCACAAACCATGTTGGTAATAAATTATGGGAGTTTCACTGCAAACTCATCCTCACAACAGGAAGAAAAATACAAAGATTTCTTTCTTATGAAATGTCAAAGATAAAATATTTGGCCCAAACAAGAGACAAAATAAGTGCCTACCTTTTCAATCTCATTTTTTTTATAATTTGTACTTTATGGTCCAACATTACCAGTTCCCCTATATCTACTTGCACACACCATGATGGTGCTTGAATCAGACACTTTGCTTAATCTTGTTTTCTCTGTCTAAAAATTATTCCTCCAAACTCAACTATTTAGCCAGTAACATTTGGCTCTTAGCACCTCCAGAAAACTTTATTTTTCTTTGATCATTTCCTCCACCTCTACCCAGGCTAATTTAACTATCGTTATCATTCTTCTGGTTCTCTTAGGTCTAGTATGCATATTTCATTTCTATAGTGTTGCTTCTTAAGCACATGTGACTAAAGTAGTGGAGAGTCAAGATGAAAACCCTTTGAAAATCCTTTCTTAGAAGCATGCCCCACTGAAAACAGACATACAACACCCCAGGGACCACCTGATTTTTCTCTATTCTCCAAGCATGACTAAAATATTTTTCAAAGTCTATTTCAATGAAAAAACTTGCCAAAGACATGATTCATTTGAATTTAAATTTTCACTCTTGTGCTTAGTAACATAGACAGGGATTTAGAAACCAGAATGTATTTAACATCCTGAGATGACTAAGATTATGTGGAGAGAAAAGGCTTGATACAGCAACTTCCATAAGTAGATTGTTGGGGGAGGGGAAAAGTGAGTCATATCAGAGAGCAAAACGACTACTATTTTCTTTTAGAAGCCAAACAAATGGCACTGGTATTTGGAGAAGAAGGATAATGACAGTAAATGGCATAGACATCTCTGGGAAAGAGGCAGCTTCCACAGATCTACTAACTCAAAGTCTCCCTGATATGCTTATCCTTTTCTCCTTCTCTCCAGATACCTAGAGGTCCACGTTGGACTCATCCATCAGTTCAGGTATTAATCGACTGCAAAATCTCAAGCACTTGTTTTTGCCCCTCTGGAGATCCTGAAGTCCTCATGGTCTCAGTCCTCTGCCTGTGCTATCAGTGATGACATATATGAAGTAACAGAGAATGTGTTGAAGAAATGTTTGCTTCACCACCCTCATCTCTCTTCTTTGTCTCCATGTATTTTAGGATACATTTTGTCTTCAATGATCCAATCATACTTTGGTATGGCCGGCCACATGGTAGAGAATAATAATTCACAACAGAATGAAATTGTTAATTTTTGAAGAAAGTTTACCTCTCTTCCTCTCACCCCTTTTTCTCTCTTGTGACCATCTGGAGACCTAAAATTTTTCTATTATATTGAATTTATTAGAAAAACGAAGTGTTTTATGGATACTGCAAAATTAAAAACCTCCCATTTATTCCATGTAGCTTTAAAACAGTAAGGACTATCATGTGGCACCCATTTAATCATTTTCATTTCGAAGTGGATTTTAAATGTAAACAGTATTTTAGAAGACTCATTGAGAAGAAAACAGTAAAAAATGTATCTTGGGGGATGGTACATAGTTGTCATTACTTTTTGTTTTCTTTTTGTAATACTTTGAATGAAAAAGTACAAAATAAATGTCCATTTTCTTGGGTAAATAATGCTGTTTTGAATTAAAAGACCTCTCTCTCTATTATGTATTGGCAAAGAATAATGCCACTTTGTATTAACATGTGATGATTTTTAACTCTCTCTGATATATACCAATTAGATTTTTGATGTTAATTGTTAATTGCCAAACTAAATGAAACTCTTCTAAATTCCCATCATAGCCTTTATTATACTTAATAACATCATAAAATATATTTATTGAAGTACAGTGACGGATAGCCTTGGCTCTGTGCAAGGTATTAAATTTCAAATATAATTATGTATATTCAAATGGAACAATTGAAATACAAAGTGTTTAGCAGACTTGCAGGAAGTCACAAATATAACTGGCATTTGAATTCCTGACCAAGGGCTGATATCATCTGGGAAATAGTACAATAGCCACCCAAGGAGCCAAAGTTACCTAAACCTGGTGATCTAGAGTTTTCTGCTTTTCCAAAGCTAAATTAGCTTCCATTGGGATTTTTACATTGATAGCCTTTAAAATGAGAAAATAAGAGTTGGAGGTGCAAACCTGGCACCTGGAACTTGCATCATACTATACCAAAATCAACATTAAAAAATACACATTCAAGAAATGAGATCTTTATACACTTGTTATCCAGCAAGTAATACCAAAGTATAAGTGTACATATAGAATATCACTGTTGAAGCAACACTGACATTCTGCAAAAGAACATGGCTTGCTCTTCCTTGTATGAGTTGCATGTCTGATATCAACCAAAACCTACTACCTGATATCAATGATATATCCCACCTCTATTCATCACACATCTTGGAAAGGCACTGAAAACCTAAAGATATGACTTGATATGAGTGGCACCACTTCTCCAGGGACATTAGCAGATGATTTATGTACTGACTCTGATGGTGACAAAGAGTAAATATTTCTCATATCAAAGCAGCCTCCCATAACATCTTCACCATCTTACTCAGTCTTACCAAAGTTTTAGAAACATCATGAAAATTTCAATCTGTTTTTGTGAGTCCAATTAGGAGATATGTGAACAAATATTGACAAAAGATGCTGCCTACACACTACTCCAAAGAGATAGAGTATGAAAAGGGATATATACTATATCTCTCCAACATTAGAACAACTGGTTGAAAATTGAATAATTCAGAGTAGAAATCTTGGTGATTTGTAGATAATTAACCTAACTAATTTTTTTCCTCTTTTCAAGTCAACAAAATTTTATTTTACTTATAACCTTTGGTGATCCTTGCAAGAGGCAAGAATCAGGGTGAAACATAAAAAGAAAGCATTATATGTTCCCCTTTTTCTAGAAAAGTTTCTAATATCATTTGGAAAATAATATTGGGACATAGGAAACAATTAGAAAACAAAAGAAGATACTATGGATGCAAGTGTTAGATTGAGTGCTTCAGGTAATTGACCATTCTGACACTACCAGGCCTTATAAATCCATTATCTATAGTTGATTTAAACAGTCAGAATGTTTTAAGCCAATGATTTTTACTTAAATAAGCTAGTTATTAACATATCTTTATTTATATTTAATATCAAATGTAGATGCTAAATTAACACATTCCCTCCAATCACACTTGGAATAACTCATCAAGAAATACTTTAATATAAGTAGACAAGAATTATACCAAGGAATGAGTTTGTATCACATATAAAACAATGTCAGATACATTAGTACAGAGAAAAAAAGTAGCATAATATAGATATATCTAAGTGTCCAAATGTTTGTCATCATGTCAATAAATTCTGGTTTCTATTTTTTTTTGCCATTCAAAAACACATTATTTCTAAATCTTAACCATAATCAGCTCCAGTATGAAGAGATCAATAATTGACACCCTTTTTTTCACTACTGAGTTCTGCAATTGAGGGCTGAAAAAGCAGTAAGGCAGCTGGAGAACTAAATGTCAGCATTATTATTGATGGAGCTATTGAAGAATTTGGATTAGCTATGTGTCAAAGGTGGAATTCTTAATGCTGCGCGTCAGTCATAGACTGTATGTGGCAAGGTGCTGGCCTATCCCTGCAGGGGAATAGCCTGGCCTCGAAAGACTTAAGGTACAAAATAGCTGAAAAAACTGGATGGTCTCTGCAGAGAGGATGAGCTTAAAGAGAAAGAGAGAAGGTGCTGAATTCTGCATGCCCAATTCTTTCTCTTGAATTTACTACGTGGATAATTTACTCTTCTTCTAAGGAGGAAGACGTTCAATAAGGGGGAGCACAGAAAAGCCATGAGCTCCCTAATCGATCTTCCTACACATAGATAACATTTAAGATAAAAGATGTCTCAGATATTCCAGCCCTACCTCGCCCCCTATAACAGACATTCAAGTAAACCTCATTCCAAGAAAAGGCAATGCAATACAAAAGCAGTATGAACAGTGGTTAAAAATTGAGGTTCTGGAACCAGACACAGGTAAGTGTGAGTCCCAGCTCTACAACTTACTGGCTGTGTGACGTGAGGCAGGTTAATCTTAGGGTTTTCATTTCCCCATCTGTAAATTAGAGCATAATCATAATGTCTAACCCAAAGTGTTATTTTGTGAGAATTAAATTAGTTAAGCCATATAAAGCACCTAGAAGGCAGATTATAACGGACAGTATAATGAAATAATCGATGAATTTTAGATTGAATGACAAAAATGAGTCTGTAATATGATTTAAAAGATGCTTGAAAGCTTCACCTGTCCAAATAATTTGTCATGCTACTCTCTCATATTTCCCTATAATTCTTACTATCATAACTATATTTTTTTGTTAAATTGAGCTTGTGGGTCTCCAGAAGTTGCTTACTCAAATTCTAAACTCTTGGGAAAGATAACCCAGAAGTATATAGTATCACAAGATCATAGTAGTGTAGTTTATTGATTAGTTGGTTTGCAGAGAATAGGTCTCTGAGAGGATTGGGCATGAATATATCAGATTTTGATGAGGAAAAGGTTTAGGAAAGTTTGTATGGCAAGCTTAGTTGGGATTGTTCTAAGGACAGGGAAGAGGAAGATTAAAAATTCCAAATTATACCCTTTTTATTGTCATGCCTTGGGCTATTTTGAAGTACATGGGAGACAAGTGTGTCTGATGCAACTGGCTCTCCCTGGAGTGCTGTAATTTGGGAGGTAATAGTGTCTGTTCCCAGCACAAGTATTTCTTAACAGCATTTTGGAGACCAGCCACTGATTATGCCTTCGAATATAACTTTCAATGATTTTTTTAATATTCTCTTATATAGGACTACTAAATTCTCAAAAATTTGTAAAATTCCCATCTTGTGACATAACTGTATTCAACTTGCTATGCTTCTGAACACACTTATACCTGATTTCAAGTGATGCTCTCCCATTTTGTTTAGCTACCTAGAAACAGAACTGAGTTTCATATATTAAGGTAAAAAACAGAGCTCACAGAAAGGACATGAGAAACCAACCTAGAAGTTTCCAATTCCCTAATGTAATTCTTTTCTCATGTAATTACTAGCTTCTGGCTGTTCACTTTCTTTTGCCTACTTTCCATTAGTTCCAACTTGTTCAAATAGCTCTTGGAAAAGAAAGATATTGTTACTGTTAAATATATACTTGATAAAGCACACACTTAATAGTCATTTTTAATTGTAGTTTCTTCAATTTATTAGAAAATCCATTTTGTTTCTGATCTATGATATAATCATAAAGGCTTTCCATTACCTGTGCCCCCTTTTAATTTCTGACTGCTTTTGTGAGCATGAATTCATTTCACTTTCCTGCTGCCTTTATCTCTTTCCTAAAATTCTTAACTGATGCAGCAGACTCTTATTTTATGCCATTTCCATTTTCCCTCTGTTTCCAGAACAGATTTTTCTTTACCTGGAGATCTTTGAATGGTCCTTTGGGAGGCTGCACTGAATTCGTCTTGCTCTTTACAATTCCTCTGAAAAATAAAAATACAATCTGTTGTGCTTTAATTATAATTTGCCTTAGGATATGCTATTCTTCCATAGTCAGGAAGTTTAACACTCCTTCCTAGCAAATCAGAATCACTAGATTGCTTAGCTCCTTCAAATCTTAAAGCATTTTGTAGTCTGAAATTCCATATCTAACACAATTTAAGTATCTCTGGTCACTGGTTTCCTGCTGTCTGAGTTTCCCACATTTCCAATCGATTTCCCAGGTTAAAATTGGTTTTCTTCACAGCCACAAATTGACTAAGATACATTAGCTTGGCTGCATTTGTTACTCATATATATGGATATATTCTGCCTTTTCAAGCTCAAACAAATTGAAGGGAAGTAAGTCTATATTAGCGAAGTTTAGATAAAAGAACAACTTAAACAATGATTTTTCTTTAACTGTTGTTAAAAAGAACGCATTTGTAAAATGACTCTTAAGAAATATAGTTAGGATATTTTGCCAAATAAAGAGCATTCTGAACCATTTTTAATGAATAGGGTCAGAGTGATACTTTTGTGTTAAACAAATAAAAATGAATAACTCAAAGGTGCTAAAAATCAATATTTTCTTAAACAAAATAGGTAGTTTTTATCTCTCCAAAATATACAATACAGTATGTATTTTATGAAAAACTGAACACACAAAATTGTGTGTGTGTACACACACACACACACACGACTTTTCTACGTACACACACAAACACACACACACGGCATTTAAATCTTTAAAGTTTGGTTAACTTTTTAAAATTCCTATTTATCTTTCAGGTTTCAAAAAAGAAGCCACCACTTCTATTTTAACCTCATCATGCAGGCAGAGTTGGTTGTCACCTCTTGATTCCATAGCACTAATAAATATTTGTGAAATAGGACTTATGATATTATATTGAAATTATTTACTCACAGATGGCTGTGATCTCCTTAAGGGCAAAGACTATCGTGTGTATTTCTGTCACCACTGCATCTCTGGAGTCTAGCATAGTAACTGACACTTAGATGTTTAGTATAAATAAAAACAAAACCTCCATATTCACTGCTTAAATTATTAATCTGAATTGATAAAGTCAGAAAGCAGTAAATGACTTTAGATATCCAAACAGGCAAAACTATGAATGCTATCCGAACCATCTTACTTAATCCAACATAAGGTGCCTGTTGTTGGGTGAGAAGATGAGAAGTAGATTTAGGATCCTCCTTAGTGTTTAGCACTACTCTCAAGATGCATTTTTAGGAAATCATCATCTTAAAGTTTGGGGTCAATAGGATATAACAGGAAAAAAAAACAGAACACATTTCAAGAGAAACTGTAAGGTTTTGTGGAAAACATTTATCCAGGTTTCCCCATATTAGTTATTTTCTATACCATATCCTCGTATCAGGAGACTGCTTGTGCACACCAACACACTTCCTAGACTAATTTTATGAATAAGACACTAATTCCTTGGGTCATTCAGTCCCACCTAAAAGGAAGAAACAAAGATATGACTTGACAGTAACTTAGGTAAAATCTCTCCCCTCTATCCCCAATCTGGGTTTTAGTTAAACATAGGCTCAATATGATCTAAGAACTAAATGATACTTTGGAAAATTAGGTAATTTCAATAAACTTAAAGCATGCTATTTGAGGAAAGCCTAATCCCCCCACGGAGAACTAGTAATCAGGATGGACTGTCACAATGTTAGAAGACCATTGACAAACTAAAGAATGATCAAAGGAGGACAACTGGGATGGTGGGAAGTCTGAAAAATTGTCAAATGAAGAACATTTGCAAAAACACAGGAAAGGACAAGGAGAGGAAGTGGCAATTATGTCATATGTTTATCAAATATGATAGACAACCATGTGGGCATAATTACTTTTTCTTCTACTGATGTTCAAAAACAAAGAGGACCAATGGGTAGAATCATAATATGCAAGTTTTTGAGTGCCTATTATGTGTCAGGCACTTCACATATAATATCTCATTTAATCTTCACAGTAAACCTGTGGGTTATACAATAAGATTATTGCCATGTTCAATATGAGTAAATGGAGATTCACAGAAGTTAAGCCATTTGCCCAAGTTCTTACCTCTAAGAAGTGACAGAGATGAGATCTTAGGCCTGTCAGAGTTAAGGACAACTGTTCCTCCTGCTATATCCTGTTGTATCCTGGATCAATGATACCTCTAACTTCAGTTGATAGAAAATTTTTCATTTTTAAAATTTGGGATACTTAGAACCAACCACTTAGTATCTTTTTAAAATAATAAAACCACCATTGCTAAAAGTGTTAAGCAGAGGTTAGATGCCCATATCTTACATGGGTCCTGTAAAGGGGCTCTTGGACTTGAATTGTATTAGAACAGTGATTTTAAAACTATGCTCTGAAAAACCACAAGAATTCAATGAACCTCCATGGAGGCTGCTATGCTCTGAGCTAAGTGAGGAAGTGGGGCTCTGTGATGACCATATCCACACTTCCTTCAAACAAAGACGTTATGCTTTCATCTGAAGCCCAGAATTACCAAGCATTTAATATACATTGGGCACTGTTTTAATAGCTTTACAGGTACTAATTCATTTAGTATCTACAATAGCACTGTGAGGTAGGTACTATTATTTTCCCCATTTTATAAATGGCAAAAAAAAAAAACAAGAGGAACAAAACTAGAGGCATAAAAAAGTGAAGAAACTTGTTCCACAAAGTCATACAGGTGGGATAAGTGGTAGAACTAGAAATTGAATCCATATAATAAGGATTTAAAATTTTTGAAAATAACAATAATTATATCCTTTGGAAATATCCTTATAACTCTAAAAGTCTGTGATATCAAGTTCTTTAGTTTAACAACAGTACTCTGGGTTGGGCTGAGAACCCTCTGTGAATCTGTCTACCCAGCTACGTCCTTAGCTTCAGCCTCCGACTGCAGATTTGAATCTTGCCCTTGACTTTGTTAAGCCAAGACTTGCTGGGTTTGGCCAGGGTTATACCTGCAAACTGGCAAGTTGCCACAGCTTGACCTGGTCTTCTGGTTCTGGACTTCTTTTCCTTGCCTTATGTGCTTGGGAGTCCATGACATTTCTTCACACTGTGACCAACTGATCTATTTTTCCCACCTAGTCTGAGCATAAACCAAGATTATGGTTCATGGGACATAACAGTGGAACCTTCTTGGGAAAGACTTCCCTCAAAAGATGGAGCCAGCCAGGAGTGATGAGACTGACCAAGTGAGAAATCCCTCCATCAGAGTGGAGGAGAACATTCACTGTGCAACATGATTATCTGTCTCTCAGATTTGTTCCCTAGCCAAGACCACCATGAACATAAAAATCCCAGAGCACTGGTCCATGCAAAACTCCATAACATATCTGGACACCAGCAGCATCATTCTACCATAGATTTTGGAGTCTTTGGGAAGGCTCCCAAAAAGCAATTGTATTATCTAAGTTCTGAACCATTTGAAGGAAAATGGATAATAATTGAAAAACAAAATTATCTCTGTATCTGAAAGTTTAAAGTGGGAAGATATAACTTCACGTGAAAACCAAGATCAACTTGCAAACTCTTTCATTTGCCCCAGTTTTAAACTTTTAATACTTCACTTGAGGGGATATTTAAATGTATCCAATTCTTTTTTTTTTTTTTTTTTGAGATGGAGTCTCTTTCTGTCACCTGGGCTAGAGCACCATGCTGTTGGCCTAGCTCACAGCAACCTCAAACTCCTGGGCTCAAAAGATTCTCCTACCTCAGCCTCCTGAGTATCTGGAATTACAGGTGCATGCCACCACACCTGGCTAATTTTTCTATTTTTAGTAGAGACTGGGGTCTCGCTCTTGCTCAGGCTAGTTTCGAACTCCCGACCTCAAGCAATCCTCCCACCTCGGCCTCCTAGAGTGCTAGGATTATAGGTTTGAGCCACTGCGCCCAGCCTGAATGTATCCAATTCACTGGCTGTTACTACTTTGGAAGAAAGAGAGCATATCTCCCTCATTTGAGATTGTGTAATGTTAATCTACATATGATTCTATTTCAAAGTGGAGGGTAACATAAAAAGAAGAAAGATAGATTTTCTACAGCATACTGTGGCACCTTCATTGCCTCAATTGTGCTAGTATATAAATACCCAACTGAATAGCCTCAGCACCCAGAAGGAGATTAGGAAGTCCCCTGAAGCAACAGTAGTACCTAAACATTTGTCGTCACTCAGAGAAGCCCATGTAAAAGACTGACATCAAGGAAAGCAAAAGTGAGTGAAA
Source organism: Avahi laniger (assembly GCA_963575035.1). Classification (NCBI taxonomy): domain Eukaryota; kingdom Metazoa; phylum Chordata; class Mammalia; order Primates; family Indriidae; genus Avahi; species Avahi laniger. Next base: position 56,199 of record CAUYSK010127296.1, read on the forward strand.
TTTGAATATTATTGCTCCTTCTGTGTAGATGCTGATGAGATTTAGGGAGATGCAGGTAACCTAAGTACACATGCTATTTAATTTAATAATTATATTAACATAGCTGATGTTTTATTTCTATAAAGGGTCACCTGTTAGAATAATTTGTATGAATCTGTAAATTGAATAAAAATTGTGCACCTTAAGAACAGGAAATATGCCATGTCTTTGAAACTCCAGAGACTAGAACAATTTCTACTTACGTACAAATAATTAGATTTTGAAGAGATTGAATAAATAAATATTGCTAAAATTAGTAGCATTTAGCATAATGTTCTAACCAATGAACAACCATGTTACAAACTGGTAATTTCCTCTCAACCATAAACTATAATCTAATTCAATCTGGTTAACTTCAATCTTTCAGACAAAACCTGTACATGCTCCCTTCAAATTTTTCACATATCACTATGCATACTGACTCTTTAATCTCCTTCAGTTTTACACTTATAAAATAAGACAATATCCAAGAAAGAAAAACACAGACTTGCCAGTTTAAACAAGCAGCCAAATGAAAGACATAGAACTCTAGGGAACATAGCATAATTATTGCCCAAGATCAGAGATTCTTGATAAATTGACTTTCAGAATGTACAGCAGCATAAATTGAATGAACATTTCCTTGAAAATTGAAGAATAAAATAAGAGCTATTCCCAGAAAAGATGCAATCATCAAGAGGTAGTATATAACCATCTCTATTCTTACAGGGACTTCAGTACCATTCCTTTACTAGCTACAGTACCACGAGGGATATGTTTATTAATGAATACAAAGTTTCTTTAAACAGAATATAAAATAATAATTTAAAATGGAATAAAATGTTGATATTATATAGTAAATTCATGTGGCAAATTATTATGTAACATTGGAAACGTTATCATTTTCTTGACCAAATAGCGGTGGTGAGGGAACTATTCAATTTGTCATAGTAAATTTAGATTATTCAAGAAACTTATATAGGTTATTAAATATGATATTAACAATTTTTAATCAAGTGTATTTTATTATATCTCAAACAAGAAGCAGTACAATTAATCAATGTATGTGCCTAAACTATCAACACAATTTTGCCATCTTAATAGTAGCTTGTTTATAGCAGCAGCAAAGAAGCCTGGAGAGCGAGTGGCAATGAAATTGTGAAAGGCATTTTCCACAACTTGTTGAGAGTTGAATATTTTCCTTTGCAAGAAGCAATCCAAAGCCTGGAAGAAGTGGAAGTCAGTTGGTGCAAAGTCTGGTTAATATGGTAGATGACAGAGAGTTTCCAAGTCCAGCAGTAGTTTGAGCAGCGTTACTTTTTGTGACACGTGGTTGTTCTTGAATGAGGACTGGCCTGTTTCTATTGACTAATCTCACATGCTTAATCACAAGCATCCTCATCATTTCATCCAATTGGCTGCAGTAGACGTCCACTGTAATCGATTTAACAAGTTTCATAAAGCTGTAGTGAATAATACCAGTGCTAGACCACCAAACACACACACCATTAGCTTTTTTTGATGAATATTTAGTTTTCGACTGTGTTTTGGCACTTCATCTTTATCCAACCATTGTGCTGACTGCTTGTAATTGTCAAAAAGAATTCATTTTTCATTCCATGTAACAATACAGTTTAGAAATTTTTCGCCTTTATGTTGTAACAACAAAGAAAGGCAAGCTTCGAGACAATTTCTCTGCTGACACTTGTTTAATTCATGCAGTACCCATCTATTCAGCTTCTTTTTTTTTATTTCAGCATAATATGGGGGTACAGATGTCTAGGTTATGCGTGTTGCCCTTGCCCCCCACCCTCAGTCCAGGTTTCAAATATGTCCATCCTATTGCGTGGTGCGCATTGCACTCTTTGTGTACACATATACCCATCCCCTCCTCCCTCCTGCCCAATATCTAATAGATGTAATTCTTATATATGCACTTATGTGTTGATCCGTTAATACCAATTTGATGGTGAGTACATGTGGTGCTTATTTTTTCATTCTTGGGATACCTCGCTTAGTAGAATGTGTTCCAGCCCATTCCAGGAGTATATAAGAGGTGCTATGTCACCATTGTTTCTTAAAGCTGAATATTCAGCTTCTTTATCTTGTCCATTTGTTTCAAATGGTCCAATATTGCTGGAATATTAACGTCAGACTTTGCTGCCAATTCACTCATAGGTTGAGATGGATTCCCTTGCACTATAGCTTTCGGCTCATCCTTATCCACCTTGGTCTCGAGTCACCCACATGGCTCATTTTCAAGATTAAAATCACCAGAATGGAACTTCTCAAATCATCAACATAGTGTGCATTCATTAGCTTCATCCTTCCCAAACACTTTGTTGCTATTTCGAGTTGTCTGCGCTGTATTGGTTCTACAATGGAACTCATAGTCAAAAATAACAGGAATTTATGATTTATCCATGGCTTCAAATAGTTGTTCTAAAGAAAAATTTGAAAGATAATCACAAGCCAAAGCATGTGTTTGAGAGAATGTACCTTCACAATAAAAGAAAAAAGAAGTGTCTGAGTGTAACATCAGAGATATCAACTGTCAAAATCAGTACTTAAAGAAATCGGACATTCTATACCTAATAACCTATGGCATGATATTCAGAAAAATAGTTTACTGAAGTAGGTGTAAGAAAACATTTAGACACGTGTAAAATCTTCTTATACCAGATTATAGAAAGTCCCGTCACAATAAAGCTAGTAAAAATCAAGTCTAAGGGGCAATTAGACAAGATAATTATCATCAAACAGATTCATACTCTGACCAGATAGTAAAAAAAAGTTCTCTCCTATAAAGTAACCCTAAGTGTATAAATAGAAACACAATGATTTATGTAGAATAATGTTCATAATCATGCATGAGACCAATCCTAAAGAAATAGAAAAGATTTTGTGAATATTTGAAGCTCTACATTATGTACATAAGGAAAATAACTTATAAAATTTGAGTTATAATGGTTAAGGTGAACCTGTTACTGCCAACAATTATTGAGGCCTAGGAAACCTTGGAATTAGAAGGAGACTACTACAAAACCTTAAATTCTCAAATTTTATTAATAGAAGAATATTTAATAACATGAAAAAATCTCATATTTGTACATGACTAGAAAGATATAAAGTTGTCCATCTATACCCATAGGGGATTAATTCCAGGACCCACCCCCCATACCCAAGTCTGTGAATGCTTAAGTCCCTTAAATATAATGGTGTAGTATTTGCATATAACCTATACACATCCTCCCACACACTTTAAATCATCTCTAGATTATTCGTAATACTTAATGCAAATGTAAATGTGATATAAATAGTCATTATACTACATTCTCTTTTTTATTTGTATTAGTGTTTATTGCTGGGTTTTTTTTGTTTGTTTCCCAATATTTTTGATCAGCAGTTGGTTGAATCCATGGATGTAGAACCTGGAGACATAGAGGGCTGACTTTATAACAACATGTTATTAATAGTCACTTCTGAATAGTAAGAATAAAATCGACTTTCCCCTTTTGTAATTGTCTATTCTTTTCTCCCAAGTTTATATTATAAGAATGATTTTGTATACAATAGTTACAAATTTCCTAATATTTACCTTTGTGCTTCATTTACCCATCATTTCACAATATATTGACTCTTTATTCTCTGATAGATCTAGGGATATCATCATGTACTTGATACCAGTTGGTGTTTCTAACAAGCCCAAATGTATCTTTAGTCTTAGAGAAATGACCCCATATTCCATATTAATATTACATGGCACTGTCATCCTGACCACACTTTATTGGACCAGAGTGAATGTTGTACAAAAGTTGCACCGATCAGATTATTTCTCTTCAGAATTTGGAATGAAAAATGTAATATTTTGTTTTCAGTCAGACTTGGCACTTAAACTGAAGTGAAATAAACTTCAGAACAGTGGAGTTGGTAAGGTTGTTTACATGCAAGCTGAAACAGAGAAAGGCTTTCAGGGTTGAGAGAAAATAGAATGAAAGAGAAAAAAGGAGGTGATATCAGTGAAAATGGCAGAGTATGGGCCACCAAATATTTTCTCCTCTGTAAAAACAATGAGAACACTGGAAAAAATGGCAGAACTAGCATTTTCAGAACTCTAGAAATTAACCAGAGCCTTACAGCAATCTGAACAGTGTTTATTCAACAAAAATGGCTGAATCTCAGTAAGAACAGTTAGTTTTGTTGTGTTTTAATTTGCCAACAATAGTCACCATCATGGTGAAAACCAGCAGTCTTACAACTCGAGAGGGTAGAATGGGTTAGGAGTTCCTTCAAAGACAAATTCCCAGAAAATTGTTATTATTTAATTTGGTGGTTACCTAGAAGACACCACTCACAAGACTGTCTTTATTTAACAAGATCTGGAGCTTGTCTAGTGCAAAAATTATTTTTTTTTCTGAGGAGGTTGTTTATTAGAAAAAAATTATTAGAAGCAATTCTTTAACATTTTGACTGCCCGAGGCAGCAGATATAAGATGGAACAAACACTAGACTAACCCAAGAGCTTAAAAGGAAAAGCTGGGGATTGAGATGTGTGTGCACTGGGGCTTTGAAAATCTCAGATGTATTCCTGGGAATCTAGAAGGTCATATGCATGTATAGAGCTCTTCACATGAATAGGATTCTGTACATGCCCAATAAAGACCTCAGAAGGTCCTAAACTCTCACTTCAGGCTGACCTTTAGTCTCTGCACAAACAAGAAATAAAGGCTAGGGAAGACTTCTTATAAACTGCCTGTATGGTTGTTGATACCATGCCCTAACATGCACACACACACAAACACACATACACAAACACACTCATGCCTTTGGCAAAAAATGGGAGTTAAATCAAAAAAATTTTCATAGTGATATAAGGGTCAATTTAGGTATCCATATTCATAATATATCCTGCTTAGACCATGAAAAAACAATTTAACTTCTTTATTTCTATATGAAGTAGGAGTGCTAGTACTGAAAAAAGAAGGCATAACTTCTTCACCAAGCACTGATCCTAGTAAATAGATTATGCATCAATAAAAATGATAGCTGGAACTAGAACCAGACAAGGTTGCCCTCCAGCACTGTTTCTATTGAACATAGTGCTGGAAGTCCTAGCCAGAGCAATTAGACAACAGAAGGAAATCAAGGGCATCCAAATGGGGGCAGAAGAGATCCTTTATCATTTTTTTTCACCATTTGGCACAACAACATTTTTCTCTTTTTATATTTTCAGTTTTTAATAACTCAATTTGCATTTCCATTTGCTTTCCACAC
>CAUYSK010127300.1:0-41785 GCA_963575035.1 Avahi laniger
GGTGGAGTCACCATTGAGTCTCTGGCAGGCCTGGCCCCACCTCCAGCTGGTTCTTCAGGGACAAGGGAAAGCAGACACCGATGTCTTATTCTGTTGGACTTATGCCATCGTCTTGCTGATGGCCCCAGCACTCGTGGTCTCAAAATGTCATATGGGTTTTATATTCTCCCACTCCTTTTTGGTTAGGCTTCTAGAAGATAAATATTCTCATTTTCTCTTGGAGTAATCAGCTGATCATGTTTCTGTTTAAATTTACACTATGGCCACCAAAATCTTATAATTCTAAAATACTAATAGCATCACATCTAATTCAATGCTAAGGACAGATAAAATCTCCTGGATTTCTTATGAGAATAGGAATAGTAGAATAGTTTCCTTAAGGAGGTTTTTGAAAACAAGTAGCCGTGCTCAGCTGCTCAGGCAGCCCCCCGGGGGACTCCTGAGCCCCGAACGGCTCTTCCACCTTCGCGCGCCACCTGCAGGGTCTGCATCAGAAGGAGATGCTGCCCTCGGCTCCCCAGGGCACGCCGCGGCCGCGTGGCTTCCCCAAGAGACGATGATGGCAAACAAGGCTGCTGCAATGTCACAAAGAACCAGTGCTGTGACAAGTGAAATGTGTCGTATGTCCTTTACTCAAAATCATAAGGTGTAAATTTGATCAAGACCTAATCAGAAAAAAAAGAACTTTTCATAGACTTTTTAGATCCCACTTCAGCCTTCTTTTTCACGATTTCTGTCTCGATTTTATTCTTTCCCCTCCTTCTCCCTCCACGTCTTCCTACATCTTGTATCTGTTCAAGTCCCATTCCTCCTGCTAACGCCGTGAGTTCATCAACTCTGGAGTTCAGCTTTCTGGTATAAAAAGCCATTGTGGAGTGACTGACAATACTGCCAGTGTAGAGATGCTTGAGTCCAGGTCCCTTGATACCTGTAGCTCCTAGAACAATGGTCCCAGGAGGCCTCAAAGGTACGTGTGGGTAGAGCTGCAGCCACTTGGTGAAGAAAACCAATCATGGAGTCACCATGGCAACATTAGTGTGACTTGGGACACTGCTTTTTTCATGAACCATGTAAAAAAAAAGTGGGTACACACAATTTTAAGTCATTAACTATAGAGCTACAAAAGTGAAAAACATCTTTTCCTCTTTTTCCCTCTCTTATTTTTTCCAGCTCAACATGATGATTGAAGTAAACCTGTCCACTAAATCTTGATGTGAGGTAAGAATAAATGTGTGTGACTTTTACAGCTGTCAGAATTTAATGCTGTTTGGAAAAATGCAGTCTGGTTTCTCAGGTATGGTAGTGATTACAGATAGCCTTGTACGATCACTCCTCTTATTTCTTTTTAGACTTGCTACCTCCATCGAATCTGATCTTCTTTCACTTCAGCCTAGCGTAGAGTCAACAATGCAAACACATGTAAGTAAATGAGACTTTCTGTGGTCCCCTATCAAAGACAGTAGTGCAGAAAGGTACCCACCCAAACATCAGAATAATGCAATCTCTTTAGAGGACAAACTACAATTGTTAATAGCACTAAAAACAAATCATAATGCATGAAAGTGGTTATAATGCAAGCAAACAGATGACAGTCATTCATTTTAAGGAAATTCTCAGGGATTCATTAATTGCCATGATACAGGAAGATCGTATCATAATTGGACCAGAATCCTGTCTGAAATAGAGTTGCAAGTACATCAAAATCAGATCTGGCAATACCATCATATTTTGTGGCTTATATTGGTGGATGCTATTTAATTGATTCTTTATGTGCAATAGTCATACTTAGCAACCCTCAGTAAATTGTTCTCAATGTTTACTTTATGACTGAATGTGTTATTTGCTACCAGAAGCTATGCACATTGTCATGGGAAAAAAAGTCAGTCTTGATGCTACTTGATGTTGAAATCAACTCCTGAGTAAAAGTCTCATTTTCTATCAAGAAAGAATGGACCATAAACATTTTTCACCCCAAGGATCATGTCTTTGACTCTCTTTGTAACTCTCCCCTGGATAAAATGCAGTCTTCTGTCTGCAGGGGCCACTTGATAAATGTCACTGACTCCTCCACTGGCTGGCAGGTGACAACAGTGGTGAGACAATGAAAACAGGGAACAGGAGAAGGCAGTGGGGATGAGGGGAGAAGGGAAGCGCCCATTCCCTGACTCGCTGTGCATATCATCTATCAATCGTCCACCACTAAGAGCTGCAGAATGAACTGTCCCAAAGTGCCCCTCATTTGCTAATTGTATAGCTGGATTCCAATTGAGCCCATCAAGTTCAACGCTGAGGCACATTTGAGTATTAGCTGAGCGCTAAATGTCTTAACACCCACTCTAACCACTTTGGAACGTAACCCTTTGCCTAGTAATTCACAGCGTGCACCTGACAAGTTCTGTGTAACCAGTAACACCAGATGAAGAACCAGAAAACATGAGTTCAAGTCCCAACCTGCCCCCTTGGACACCACATGACCTTGGGCAAGTCATCATCTCACTCAGTGTCTGTGTCTTTTTTGTCTTAATGGATCAGATTGTAATTTTCCTAGATCTTATCAAAGGATTGTCGTGAGGACCAATGTGACATGTGCATAAGGATTCCGTGCAGGCCACAGAGTGCTGCGAAATGCACGTGGGTGTTGTCGTGCTCACTGCCCGCACACACGCTCACACTTCTGCTTCGCGGAGTAAGAGCAGTGCAAGAGAAGTGCGCCGTGACGTCGTGACTTCTAGGAGAAGAGCGCCGTGACGTCGTGACGTGTAAGAGAAGTGCGTCTCCGCTGTGGCCAGGAGGCCCACAGAAATCCCAGCAGCGAGGACCCGTCGAGCCACCTGAGCAGACGGAATTGGGGGCTGCAGCAGCGAGTGGGAAATGAGCACGGTTTCAGGAATGAGCACATCCAGTATATCCAGGGAGGAGAATGAATTAATTTGAGCATTTTAGCTATTGGAGCTTTTTGCAAAATAGAGGCTGAGAGAAGGAAGAAGCAGGTGGGTAAGAGAAGAAAAGCACTGTGCTGGGAAGAGGAAGACAGCAGTGGGAGGTGGGCAGGAGGCAGAGGAAAGAAGAATGTTAATTAAAAGGCCCCAGGAGCGAAGGTTTAGAGATAAAAATGTGCACTAGAGCAAAACCACACATGCCTGAGAGTGTCTCAAGAGGTGAGCAAAAGGACTTCCCAGGGAAGGATTGAAAGATGTAAACTGAAAATCAATTTTAAAAACATTCAAAAGGCGCAGAACATGGAAAGCAAACAGAAACAAGGGCGATATTTTCATCACTCTTTATAGATTTCAAAACGAAATAACCCGTCATCTGTCAGGTCATGCCAGAGTGAATGGCGTTATACCATTGTCCTGATTTTACAGAATTGGAAACCCACAGGTGACAGGGTGACTTGCTCAAGGTCACACGTCTGGTAAACGGCAGAATCACACCTCGAGCCCCCATGTCTTGAAGTTCACACTGCACCGCGCTGCCCGCACGCCATTGGGAACGGACAGAAAACAGCATTAGGGAGATAAAGTGCCGTCCCTTTATCCTCTCTCTTTTTCTTAAACACACTTGACTAAAACTTCTAGCAACCAAACGAAAATATATGTTCTTCCTGTGACTGAATGAAATTGACACAAGGAGATAAAACAAATATTGAAGGAAAAGGGAAAGAAAAAGTTGTTAGAAATATTCTTGTGTCCACAGTCTTTATGCAGTTAAGTGTATTTTGTGGTGATGAAGAATATCAGCTGTTCTAAAGCACATCGACTATGCTAAGAACTCGCCTGTGCATAACAGCTCCAAGCGACGTGCCGGGGCTCAAATGAGATGTTGAATGATGATGGCGCATCGCGCCACATAGCCTCGCTGAAAACAAATCACCAGGTACCGTCCTAATCAGAGGACTGTCATACAAGGCTTTGACAAAATAGTATTACCTCTCATAATTTGGACTCCATAAATAAACTTGCAACACGTCCAAGCTAAGTACTCATCAACTGAAGATGAGTAGAGAATATTTTGCATTTTTTAGGTTTCTGGAAATACATACAGATATGCCCATCTCTGATTTTAAATGGTATCATGGCTTAAAATAAAGGACAAGGATGGAGGCAGTCTGCCTCAAAAAGAGAGGCAAATAATTCTGTGTAGCTGCAAGAGACTAAAACTTCTCACGATAAAAAAAATCGTCAAATGTGTGCATCATGGTTTTGTTTATGTTTCCGATGTCAAAGTTCTTCAAGGATTTCTTGATCAGAACCACTGGTACATACAACTTGATAGCTGTGCTCTTAAGTCTCGCATTTTGTACCTGGGAGTGTGGCTTAGTGGATCAAACTCTACGTGCTAAGAGCTGTAATCAAAGACAGTGTTCTAACTTAAAAATTCAGCCTTGGCATTATAGCACGAAACAGACGCATACTATTTGGATTTATTAGTATGTTTTTCAAATAAAATCAAGAACTATTTGTTATGTCCTTTCTTTGTGTAAAGCACTATGCAGTGTGCTATAGGTCATACAAAAAGAAAGATTCTGAGAAAAACTCAAAACCTTGTTAGAAAAGGCATTTAGTTGATGAAAGGTTAAGATATAATACAAGATTCAAAAAAAATGAAGTAAGATGAGAAAAGTCAAGGTCACATTGCTAACAAGTGCAATTAGTGTGCACTTAATATTTTTAATTAATGTGCACTTAACTTTTCCCATTCTCAGTTTTGTTCACTCTCAATAGTGGCTTCTGGGAGCAGTAAGTGGCATATGGCATCTGTACATGCAGGCCCTCCATAAATGGGAGGCATTTTTATTATTACTATTCTTTTATTCTAATGCTGGTAATATCAACTCCTGCTCAATTCTGTGTCTCCCCAATAGAACCCCAACTGGGAAGCACAACCTCCATGTTCTTCTCTTAATTCTATAATAATTTTAGCAGGGAAGGGTAATTACTAAAGGAAAGAAAGGAATGAAATCTGGTTATTTTGCCCTTTTCAGAGCTCTATTACCTGTGTTCTGAGCCAGGGACCATAAATCCTCCCTTTCATCTCAGATTGTGTCCCTTAACCCAGCGGTCCCCAACCTTTTGGGCACCAGGGCCCAGTTTCATGGAAGACAATTTCTCCATGAAGTGGGGTGGGGAGATGGTTTCGGGATGATTCAAGTGCATTACAGTTATTCTGCAGTCAAACCTCTCTGCTGATGACAATCTGTATTTGCAGCCGCTCCCCAGCGCCAGCATCACCACCTCAGCTCCACCTCAGATCATCAGGCATTAGATTCTCATAAGGAGCAACCTAGATCCCTGGCACGCACTGTTTACAGTAGGGTTCCTGCTCATATGAGAATCTAATGCTGCCACTGATGTGACAGGAGGTGGAGCTTATACGGTGATGCGAGTGATGGGGAGCGGTTGTAAATAGAGATGAAGCTTCACTCGCTCGCCTGCCGCTCACCTCCTGCTCTGCAGCCCGGTTCCTAACAGGCCACAGACTGGTACCAGTCCATGGACCAGGGGCTTGGGGACCGCGGCCTTAACCATTAGTCAAATAGATTAGAAAAAAATATATATAAAAGTGTCTCATAAACTGCAGAACACTCTTCAAATGTAAGATGTGGTTGTTGATCTTATTACAGAAAATCAGCCTGGTGTAGCCTGGTGGGCCCAGAACACAGTTCCAGCTCTTCTTTGCATGAATTGTTGGAAATGGGTAAAGTTGCTTCACTTTGAGTATCTTCCATTTCCTTATGAATAAAATTGGGCTAATAATGTACTTGTCAGAATTAAACAGCAACATGTTTGCAAAGTGTTCCCTATGATGCCTGGCATAACAGAGTTTCTCTGTCATATTTTTTCTTTCCTCCTACAGGTCCCAGGGATTTTCGTTTATTGGCTTTCTTTTTATCGTCAAGATTGAGCCTTTTAGGCTGCTTAGAATGGACATGATCTTCTCTAACTGTGGCTATTTTTAAATGAAAAGACAGAGGCATGTGTATTCTGTCTCCCTTTGGTGTTTGAGCATCTTTATAATAAACCCTTTGCCTTTCCCACCTGCTATGTAGATGGAATGCGCTTACGTGCCTTAGGCTGCTCCCTGGATATTGGATGCCAAGCGCACACTGTGGATGTGAGCAGCACGCTCGGTACTAAGACATCGAGAGTACCTGTAACGATCCAGGCATGTCCACGGTGCTCCTTCAATGTGTGCTTCACAAAACGCCAAGAGCACAGAAGATAAACACCTGAGATGGGACCTCTGAGATGAAACATTAAAAGCCCCCATTGGCGGAGTCTGTGTTGGGATGGTAAGTGAGGAGGGATAAAGTTAAAGGGGTCCTAAAAAGAGTGATATGGAAAAGCACACCTACCTATGCACATGCTGGGAACATGCGACCGGCTGAGTTGAAGGTGAGACGTGGCAGCTCTTCCTCTGATACTCTGATGCACCCTGAGATCAGAAATAGTCCCCAGGAGGCTGAAACTCGTCCTGATCTCTGTCTACCCCCCGTCACCACAATATAGAGTAGCCATGGCTCTGAAGGGTGTCAGGGGAGGGAGAAAATTGGAAATTGATCATTGCTGTGTCAATACTCTGTGTCTCCTAAGAGAGAAGGATGGCCTGTTGTTCAATGCTCCGTCACCGCAACAGACCCGTCCACAGGTGGCCTGGTGCAGATTCCGAAACTTGCAATCAAAGGGCAATCAAAGGCACTTGGGGACGATCTGGCATCATCCCTAACTCCTATTTCCCAGATGCAGAAACCTGTCTCAACTTAATTAGGAAACTTCATTCCTAATTACACACTGAATCAACTCTTCCACTGGAACGTCCAAGTGGTTCCTGAAAAACTATATGCCTTGGAAATATCACACACAGCATAGGTACAATTTTATGGGACAAGTGCACATTGTGAATACAGAATCATATGCTCCCCAAAAACAAAATCTTGTTTGGGGAATAAATACTCTGGGAACAATTTAGTGGAGGTGTGAAAATTTCACCCAGTGTTTAATCCTGTACTTTGTAATCGTGCATCACTCATTTTTCCCTGGGAAATTGCTACTTTGTCTGTCACTTATCATTACCAGCAAAAGTCCCCATTCTTTAATTGGATATTAAACACGTAGTCACAGTCGATGGAAAGCAGAAATGCGTTTCATAATGCCGGTCAGCTGGCGCTCCTGCATATTAATTTCTGGCACAGCGTTTGAGGTTTGATTGAAACTGTAAAGAGACATTTATATTTAGTTAAATTGAGGGATCTGTAGGACGGAGGGCGTTTGCAGTTTGCCTTCAGCTGCTTTTCTGAGACAGAACATGGCCCCACACTGCCACGGGGACAGTCCAGAGCCCATCCCGACAACTCAAAGCCGTCATTTGGGTTTCTGTGCAAACCAACAAGATTGGGATAGAGAAATGAGACAGAAGCAAAACTCATCAAAAAAATAATAAACTGGGACAATCTGCGTAATGGTTATAGTAAACTTATTTCTAAAACCTGATTTGGATATGGTCACGGTGCTCCAATGAAGATGTGGGTTTGTAGGCAGTGAAGCGGTAACAAGGAAATAGCTGCAGAGATAGCGCTCATATGCACTGAGAGGAAATTAAGCTATTCCTAATTACCAGGTAGCTCAGTGAACAGAGAAATCCAATGAAGCAAAACCGGCTCCACAGAATTAATGAGGCAAATGGCTCATTCCATGGTACTGAAGTCTTCTCGCCACTTCCTGCTCCACAGAAGACCAGGTAGGAGTTGCACGAACAGAAATTCGCCTCAGGTCCACACAAGACAGAAGGGAAGTGTTACCTGAAAGTGCCCCCAGGCCACAGACAGGGCCCTTGCAAGCGGATGTCCCCTGGTGCACAGGACGATCTGAGAGCCTGAGAAGCAGGAAACATATTTTTCTCTGTTTTGCTCTATCTTATGCCTAGTTTGCCAGGAATGCTGACATCATTCACTATCCAGAAGATTCTTGTTCTAATTTCACACATCCCAAGCCAAATGCAAAATTTGCTCAGGGGCACGTCAACTTAAAGCTGCATGGCACGGAGCACATGTACTAAGGGATATTAAGTGCAATTCCTTGTGGACAGAAGTTAGGGTTGCGTGATACAAGCTTATGAGAGCAAAAACCTTGTCTGTCTTATTCACTGCTATATTCTGAGGTCCAGAAGACTTGGTAGACCCTCGACTAAATACCTGTTGAATTAATAAGCAAAAGTATTAATGAACAAAAATAGGGAAAAACACCAGAACATAACAACATAACATTAAACAGGTTTCTTTACTGTGCGTTTTCTCAGAGCCTATTAATTACTAAGGTATACAGAAAACCTTTAAGAGGCAGTCAGGTTGGCATATTTCCCAAATACAATATATGAAATCTCTTTTCTCAGATCACCTGATGGAGCTCGTACTAAACAGAGCACACTGAATTAACAGTATTTAAACTCTGAGGACTGTTATACTCTGGGGAAAATACACAAACCATTTTTAATAGTACCCTGCAACAGTGATGATTCGATCTGATATTACACATTTCTGAAATAATATCCTAAAAGTATTTTAAGAAATACATCAGTGGTCCACTCTAGTACTGTGTGTGTGTGTGGGTGTGTGTGTGTGTGTGTGTACATGTACAACTGGAATGCACTGTGTGTGTGTAAACTCATCCTGAGCCCACTGCTCTGTCCTGGCCAGTGGGAGCTGCGGGCGTAGACTGTACACACCCACCCGCTGCATTGCCCAGTGAGGACTGTCCTGCGCTGTGCTGGGTTGAGCATGTTTTACAGATGTGTCGCTTACTCTTCTGGGATCTCTCGTTCTAGTGATCATTTTGTTTTCCGGCCAACAGTTTTGACCTGTACTGGCTGATGGGAGAGGTACAGGCAATAACATCATAACTGCCACCAAAAAATAAAGGAAATGAATCATGCTGGCTGCTCAAAGGCATATTTTTACCAGAGTGCAAGGTGCCTTCAAGGACATAGTCAAAGAGGAAAAATAAAAAAGTTAATAATCAGCAAGCAGCTAAGGATTGGTGAAAGTCTTTGGACTTTATGGAAGGTGGTTGAACACTGCTCAGCCTGGCACCTGACAGTGGTTGGAGGAAGAGTCCACTATGCCAAGGTCATGGCACACCTTGGGAGGACTTGAGCTGGAGCCAAAAGGTCTGGAACTCTGAGGTCTAGTATTGTGGCTTTAGCATGTGCAGAAATATGTATAATCTTGATTTGTATTTTGTGTGTCTCTGTGAGGCAAGAAGTTCCCAGTGTTCCTTACCCAAAATGGGGCAACCTTGGATAAGAAAGTGGTTTTGTTGCCAGTGGTCAGACCAGAAGACTAGACCATTGTGAATGCTTTAAAAGTCTATAAAACTGTGCAAATAGGACCCGCTGTTGGCCAGGGCATCCTCTACCACTAAGATGACTGTCTGAAGTTTGGCCAATTGTGCTACCCTGTCCTTGCCCAGGGAACTCCTGTCAGAGGATGGACAGCAGCAGGATCTGTCATGTACGCTGGTACTGCTGTCGAGGGTGATGACAACACACATGCAACAAGAGCATACGGACTTAGAGCAGGGCCAGCTCCTGCTCAGGCTGGAATGCCCTGTACAAAGGGAGGGGCAAGTGGCTGTGGTGTTTACAGTGGTTGGGGTGGTCGGGGTGAGGGATCCCTCTCATCACTGCAGCTGTATTAGCTCGTTCACATCATTAAAGGGACCAGACCTATAGAATATTTGAGAATCCATCAACATTATTAATAAAGTCCCAGAACAAAGATAACAACATATAATTTATAAATGGAGCAAGAAGACAGCAGAAGACACAACTAAAAAGTACTGTCACCCAGCAGGCTCTGGGCCTTCTTGGACTAGTTGGTTCAAATGTCCAGTTGTTGCCAAAAGGAAATCATCAGAGTCTGGTCCTCAAGCCAGATACCTGAGATGCTGATGTGTCGACTCAGAACTGAATCGCTCCTTCCTCTGCATCACCCACAGCCCATGGTGCTCTAATCACAGGCATATGGCGTCCTGCTGGAGCTGCTGCCAGCCCTCAGGAAAACCAAGATGGCACATCCAGAGCGTCAGTCTAGAAGTTCCCACCACAGAGAGCACCGCACTGGGCTGTTGGCCAGAACAAGGGCAGCAGCAGGTGGGCAGGTGAATGGCAAAGTGGTGTGAAGTCCAAGGAAAAGCATCTTCCCCCTTAGTGCAAAAACACAGCTATTAAATTGTCAAACTCAAGTGAAAACTCAGGCCTAATAAGTCACAGAGGGCCGCTAAGTGCATGAAAGAAACGAGAGACCAATCTTTCAGCAACGCCGCTCTTGTACACGGGTGTCCTGCTCTCTTTTAAAATACTGAAGTCAGTATTATGAGGAACCTCCATGCTGTTTTCTGTGATGGCTGCACTAACTTACATTTCCCTTTTCTCCACATCCTTACTAATGCTTGTTATTTTTCGTCTTATTGGTAATAGCCATGCTAGGAGGAGTGAGGTAATATCACATTGTAGCTCTGATTTGAATTTCCCTGATGATTAGTGATGTTCAGCATTTTTTCATATACCTGTCAGCCATTTGCATGTCGTCTTTTGAGTAATCTCACTACTGGGTATTTATCCAAAGGAAATGAAATCAGTATGTGGAAGAAATACCTGCACTCCCATGTTTATCACTGCATTATTCACAGTAGCCAAAATATGGAATCAACCTAAGTGTCCATCAGTGGATGAATGGATAGAGAAAATGTGGATAGAAAAATGGATAGAGAAGATACGTACACACACACACACACACACACACACACACACACGCAATGGAATACTATTCGGCCACAAAAAAGAATCAAATCCTGTCATTTGCAACCACATGGATGAAACCGGAGGACATTATGTTAAATGAAATAACCTCTGCACAGAAAGACAATTACTGCAATTTTCTCACTCATATCTAGAATCTAAAAAGGTTGATCTCACAGAAGTAGTCAGTAGAATAGTGATTACGAGAGGCTGGGGTGGTTAGGAGAAAAAGGAAGACAGAGAGACATTGATCAAAGAATGTATAATTACAGTTAAATACGAAAAATAAGTTCCAGAGATGAACTGTACAGCATGGTGACTATAGCTAACGTCAAAGTAAGCGTATTATTGAAAAACGCAAGGACAGTGGATGCTAAGTGTTCTCACCACAAAAATAGCAAGGTGAGGGAATACATTTGTTAATTAGCTAGATTTACCTATTCCACAATGTATGCATACTTCAAAACATCAGGCACAAGTACATGTGATTTTATCTATCTATTTAAATATATATAAAAGAAAACACATTACAACCGTTTAACTGGAGGCATTAGGGGTGAGAACTACAGAGCAACCTCTCACGCCAGCTGCCGCGCCAGGGCCCAGCAAGGCGGCCACGGTGAATCCTCGGAGGTCAGAGGCGATCTGCTTTCTATCCTGTTTCTTCTGCAACTAACCAGCCTCGTGATGTCTGGCAAATCACAATCTCTCTGGGCTTTAACTTTGTTATCTGCAAAGTGGAACAATAATATGCAAACAGATTGCAAAGACTAAAATGGTTAATTGCTAAGGTGATTGGCAGTGTGCAAAGCACTACTGAAACTTAGTGTTATTCCTTTGCTAGAAAGTACTCTCAAAGCGTAACTTTCCTTCGATCCTTAATTAAGCTTGATAATGGCCCTCTTATCTAAGGAACTGGCAACAACTGGAAAATGCTGTCTTTCTTCTTGTTACTCAGGGGCCGTGGCTCTGCCTCTCCTAACACACGGCCAGGAATGGAGGACAGTGAATGTCCTGTGTAACTTTGAACATCGGTCCCAACAGCCTTGGGAAACTGGGGTAGCTCTAAGGTCACTCAAGGCCCTTGCAGACAGCCCTCTAGCAAGCAGGGATTTGATGATGGATATGTTCCTGCCCTGGGTCACGGTGCTGGCGCCACAGCGGACTGGGCACAGTAATGAGCCCTTCTTAGCAAAAAGTCTGCCAAGCACCAGGATCCGCCAGGCTGGGAATTGCAGGCTACAGCAGTACCAGAAAGTCTGCAGCCACCGGGAGTTTTGCCCTTGCCTCGGGCCTGGCCTGGCTGATTAAGAGGTAGGCAATTTGCTCTGCATTAGAGAAAGAATGCTTTTTAGACTAGGGGGAAAAAAATCCCGTGGCATCAACTCTTTCCCAACTAACGCCACTCTGAGGGCATTTAGAAGTCCCTAATGCTATTTGTACACACTTATTGTTGTTCCCTGTCATTATAAGGTGAATTCACCCATTTACAGAGTCTGATAGAGAGAGAAATGATAGCCTAGCTGTGTTAAAATGCTGGGTCTACGTGGCTGGAGCCCCTGGGCCTCCACTCGAACCTGTGCCCTGGGGACACAGTTCCTACATGCACTGTCCAGTTTTAAGAAAACCTATTAAGGCCAAACTTCCACAGCCTGCAAGTCTTTAAAAGGTCAGACTGCTGAACTAATGCCAAGAGATTTGGGACCTCGAGCCCTGGAAACATTCTAACTTCAGCACCTGAATATCAGCAGGGAAACCAGCTCCTAAAGTCTTGCATGTTGTTTGCTGAACCTGTAATATACACACTTCTTTGGAAGAAAATGATGGGGTCAAAACTTACAGAATTCCATTATTATTCTCTTCTACACTTCTCCCAAGCAGTTTAAATAAAGCCCCAAATCCCAGGAAGTATCCTAAGGGAACTACTGCTTTCGCAGCCTCGAATGCCGTGGAGAACAGTGATGCTCACATTAGCTCACACGCTCACCGTGGCCCAGGAGTCACAAGCTGCTTATGGTGTCTTCATACCCCACCTCCCATAAATCCTACAAATAATCCAGCAGTTAATTTGGCACTTCAGCTCAGACTTTCGTGGGGTCTTTTGGGAGGGGATTTTGTTTGTTTGCTTCACTTTTGGTTTTTTTAACGAATCATTCCCTTGTGAAGTTTGGGGAAATGTGGTAACAAGCATAGTAACTAGATGCTGTGGTCACACGGCTTGACGTCTGACCCTAGAAATGATTGGTAATGACAACGTAAATGTGATTGTAATTTGCGGGTTAAAAAAAATCCATGGGGATGGTAGATGTTTCTATAGTAAAAATGCAATTGGAGCGAAGTGTAGAGTTTCAGTAGGGAAATTATCTTCTGTTCAAGTTAAGCATCCTCTATTGCATTGATTGCAACTAATTAAAATAACTTCACTAATTATGTTATCATTTAAAGAAAACATGGAGATTTTGATTCAGGATAGCGAGGAGCCCTAAGTGAGGTCATAAGTGTCTGCTGTATATTTTGCTGTAAATTTCTACACAAACGTAAGTGACAGTGTTGGTATTCTGAATGACAAGGGCCAGGCTTTTGTGGAAGGGCTCCTCGTCAGCATGAGGCGCAGTGCTATGCACTCTAGGGGACTCCGATAAGCGGGAAAAGACAGAAAAGGGAGAAAAACAAAAGCACTGTGTTCTGAGATAACAGAAGAGGTAGCGACTAAATAATCTGACTCAGATGTGGGCAAAAATATTTCAAATAAGGAAAAGACTTTGAAACAGGCCCCGGTATGGAAAAAAGGAAGGGAGGCAGGGATAGGACTGAGGAACGGAGGACGCAGGGCACACAGGTGTGCACATGGCCTTTGCGGGGGCTCACGTCTCTGCTTGGCTGGACTTCGGTTCTTCGGTGGAGAGGTGACCGGAGCCGGGCTTGAGGGGCTGGGCAGGGCTTCTGCAGAGGCCTCGCAGCTGAAAGACCCAGGGCAGTAGGCCAGCCGCCTTGAGTAGTCTTCCCTGATGCCAACACTCGATTCCCGTCATCACTGCGTCTGCTCAAGGTGCTTCATCTTAATTGTGTGGCCAACCACCACTACGCAGAGGGGGGTGACAGAAAAGCGTGACACAGAGGGTAATGTTAATTCGGGTAAAGCTCTTTGTCCAGGCGCATGAGGTGAATCCCTTCTTTTGACTATGAAAAGAGAGACGTACAAATTCTACTCGTAGGAAATCAAACAGCGGTTCCCTATTCAGCAAATACTTCAGGAAGAGACACTGAACAGGGCCCACCTGGCGTGCCCACCTGTCCCGTCCAGCTCTGAACCTGAGCAGCAGAAGGCGTCCAAGCCACTGGTGCCCCGCTCCCTGACTGGTCCTCACTGAATCAGGCGTTCCCCTGACTCCGGAAAGAATTCCTCCGTGTTGGGCTGAGCCCATGTTAGTGAAAACTGGAAACAGAGAAAACGATCCCACACTGGCCCGTGTGATGTTGGATTAGACGTGACCTTGCTTCTCCCACGTCCCACACACAGCAAAAGCAGACTCTAAGGAAGTGTCTCCAGGCAGAGGAAGCAGCCGTGCCAGGCCCACCTCTCCCGGCCAGCTCTGTCGGCGGTGCCAGGCCAGGATCACCGCTGCGGGAGACACCGCGAGTCAGTCCCTGAGGACAAGTCCCCGGCTGGCCCGTCTGCCCCATGCCCACGAGGGTGCCTGGAGCTGTGGCCTGTGCTTGAAGCCTCTTCACTTCCAGTGTCAATGCATTTTTACCACTATTTTGCTTTTCCTCTAATTCTTTCAGTCTTTTCTACGAGGAGGAGTTGAATGCCTGCTCTTGTGCGTGTCTCCATCTTTCTCAGAAAACAGAGCTACAGTTCGATCCTGGCCAGCCCCGTGTCCCCGTTCTGATGCCCTAGACTGTGTTTTCTCCTGACGCACTGGCAAGACTTGGATCAGAGGGCGGCGGCTGGCAGGGCTCTAGAACGATGCCTGCAAAGACTGGCATCTGGTGCCTGTGCCTCCCTCATGCGCCAGGTGACACTTCAGCCGCAGGCCCAGCAGGACGCACACTGAGTTATTTTTATGACAGGAGCGGAGGATTTACACTGAGCCGTCCACATTCCCGTGTCCCCGTGCCAAATGGCACGCCGTCCTGCGAACCCCCACTGCAGCCAAACGCTCAGAGAGGAAAGGCTCCAAGGGCCCCGCCCCATCACACCCCGACACACGCATTTCTCTTTCACCTGAAAATAAATGTTTAATAATAGGGGGAAAGACAGAATGCAATGTAGGCACTGTTCCAATAAAGAAACAATTGAACAGAATTCTATAATTCTAAACCAAGATACAAGAAAAATAAATACATGTTTATTTTCAGACATTCCAAGATGCTACGGGACTTGGGAGCTGTGAGGAAGAATCTACAATGATTGTCTTGCTGGAAACCAGCCGGGGAGCAATGTGCATCTGCACCCGAATTCCTCTCACGGCTTCCTAAGAATAAGGCACTTCAGGCTCCCTAATCCATGATCTACACCCCAGCATGAAACCGGTTCAGCGGCAAACAGAGTTTTTAGAGGAAGAGGCCTACACCGCCACATGTGTACTTCAGTGAACAAAATCAAAGATTTCTGAGTTCAGTTTCTTGATACGCAAGTGCTGTGTCTCCACGACCCATGACACTTTCTCGGAATATTCTCCCTCACTGGGCCGTCCAGTAGGTTCACTTGTTGTTTCACATTTCAAGGAAAAATTCAGCTTTAAACTTCTGAGGTCTCCAATGTATAAACGGTGACACAGAATAGATAAGGCTATTGACTAGGTTTTTCTTTAGTTTTTCAAACACATAGGAGGGAAACTGAAAGCAGAACGGATGAGAGGGGAACGCTGGGACTAACCAATAAGGAGGATGTAGGGGTGAAGCGAATTGTGTGTACAACTGCGTGTTGGGGAGAGAAGTCAATTCTGATTAGTAGTTTATTCAAAGTTAACCCAAGGAACAAATTTGCTGCAATTCAAGGCCCTAGAACAATGTTGATGGGAGGAAGAACAAAGACTCCTGGAGTTCTGGAAAAGACTCTGAAACGGCAGAAGGGGCGTCATCACCCCCTGCCAGGGAACACGTCCTGGGAGTGACTGTCCACGCAGGAGACAGAGCAAGAGTGCTGGGAGTGCAGTGCTGGTGTGTGGAGGAGCCACATGTCCCCACCTCGTTCTTTGGTGGCAGAAGAGAGTGTCATGGCAGTGAACGCACGAGCAGCCCCACATCTCCAAGGGCCTTCGGGAGCATCCTGCACCTCCAGTTTGAGGACCAACTATATGCCAATTGTTTTCTAAGAGATGAGACCATTCCATCTTCATATACATACATGCACACACACATACTCATATATGTGCACACATCTACAGTTATGCCCAGGTTAACTGGGTAAATATCTATATGTCTCTCTAATTCTACAGTACATTTTCAGTGAATATTAATACATTTTTGGTCCCTAGTTAAATGATCTCCTTTAGTCTCTGTTTAAGCCATTTTTGTGAACTCTGTGAACACAAACTAACATTAGCAATAAAGGTCCTGGTGCCCTGGGCATATCAGGTCAATACCACCCTCTTACTGAATTTAAATTTAAAGACATTCCATTTCTGAGGGTCACACAGTACATAAGGGAAGAAAGAATCTAAATTAGTGTGCCGTTGCAAAGATTTGATCTGAAAAGTCCAAGTTGTTGGCACATATCTGTTTAAAATCAGGGAGTTGAAACCGATTACGCCGCATGTTCCGCTCAAGCTGCGTTTGTCCTGAAACTGCCGAGGGTTCCTTGTCCAGATCCTTTGCCAACTTTCAGGCACCCTTTCGAAGATCAGAAAGTTTCACTTCAAAATCTGGTGATTGAAATATCGATGAAGACTTAAAATTGACTTATATCCAAGACAGGAAATATCTGATCAAAAGCCATTCCCCACACTAATAGTCTAAAATTGTGGGGTATTATGGAATGACTTGCTGGCACATTGCTAACTAAAGCAGGGAAAGCACAAGATGCCATCTTCTTTCTAAGTGGTTCTTGGTTTTCTGGAGGGCAGCTTCTGCCTTGCAATACCCAAGAAATAAATGACAGAGTTACCTTTGATGCCATTCCTGCAGTTTGTCCCTTTGTCCTGTGATGCATGTATTCACAAGCCAGAAGCCCCCAGGAAATCCACAAGAACCGACTGGGGAGTAGACGTTGCTGCCATCAGCACAGTAAGAATAAAAGATGCAAATATGAATGTCAAAACCCGAAGGACAGGACATTACCAGCTTCAATATGCTGCTTGACAGAGGGCTTCTGTCTAACAATCAATTCAATATTGATAACAGGGTACATGCAGAAAAGCAATTTCAGAGGTGACAGGTTATATTTTTTTTAACCAGAGACAGTTTCATGCAAATATCAGAATGTCAGGGGTCTTGGTGGTCTAATCCATGATGACCTTCCCAGAAAGACGTGGATTTCATTTTTTCTGAAATGAAAAAAGATTTTTGCTGGATATATAAATTAAAAATAATCATGACCTAATTTTTTGCAATACATAGAAATTTAAATAAGCACAAGTCACCTAAAATATCACTTTCCTAAAAGAACTACCATTCACATTTAGTAAACGTGTTTCATGTATCTCTCTACGGACTCACACATGTGCGTGCGCACGCACACACACACACACACACACACATGCAGGGTTATATTATATAGGACAATTTTGTTCATATTGCTTTTTTCCCCCAAACTGGGTTGTTTATATTTTAAGAAAAGATAGAAATACTTTGCAATTTTTTAAAACCATCATATTCTATTTTCATTGTTTATATATTTTCATAGCTCTGAATTTCTTGTCTTCCTTAGAAAGAAGTCCTCGATTATTAGTCATTTAAATTATCTTTTTAGATTTAAGTGGGTTTTTTTCCAATTTATGTCTTGAATTTATTTAAAATTTATTTTTCTGTATGAAGTGAGTATTCAATTTTATTTTCTTCCTGATCCATTTCTATTTGGGCTACCAACATTTTTTAAAGAAATGTCTAATTGAAATACTAACCTTTATCACATATTAAATTCTCATATATCTGGCCTATTTACGGTTCTCTGTAATTTTTATTCTATTTGAGGATGTGTGGTATGTTTTAATATCTGGCATTATTTTCTTATCATCTATTGTCAAATATTTATCTTCTATAGGAAATTTCAATCTAATTAAAATATGATTCTAATTAAGATTTAATTATCTATATAATGTATAAATTTTAGGGGATTTATGTTTTTATGTTATTAAATATTTCATCCAAGGTCATAATATATCTTTGCACCTAAGCAAAATCTTTCTTTAATCTTTAAAAAAATCTTATAATTATTTTTCATGTACTGTAAATTCCTTATTGAAGCAATTCCTGAATATTTCATAGATTTTATTTTCATTGTGAATTAAATTTTTCACATTTTTATGTTTACATGGTACTTGCTAATGGAAAACTATCAATTTATATATATAATCTTAAGTCAAGCTTTTTAGATTTTCTTTTTATAAAATCGTATCTCAAGCCAACATGAAATATTTCTTTTTTCTCTCATTATTCAAGAAGTTTGAATGTACAAAATGAACCCTGACACTAATTCTGGATCTCCCTCTATTCCTGACAAGAGAAACTACATTCAGGTTCAGCTTAGAGAGACTTACTCCCTCTGGCTAAGGTCACTGAAATGTCCCACAGGTAAAAAGGTCCACACCTTGACTGAGATATCCAGGTACAAGGCAACTGGCTCACCCACAAACGACTGGGAATATCTCACTCCACACCGAGACCACTTAGCTCCAAGCAGCCTGTGTATTCTTCCACCTACAAATCCACTTTCTCATGCTCATCCTCTAGAAACAGAGATTCACAGAGCAGAGTGCCTCTAACTGGAGCAGAATACATGGCTCCTCCACAGACGCCGGAGGCCCACCGCAGCTCCCCATGATGGGAAACTGGGAGACTGCATGCCTCTTACCTTTAAAGACTCTGCTTTTTGAATTTTCCATTTTATCAGCAAAGTCTATTCCTTAACCAATGCCATGTGACCTTGTAGAATTCACCCTGACCCCTCCACGAGAGGAGGTGGTCCAAAAGGGATTCTACTTTGAGGATGCTTTATTTTCCAACATTTTATAAAAATTCTTTCCCCTTATAAAACTTAGTAGAATTCCCAAAACAACTGGAATAATTATGACAAGTAATTTTGTCTCTGATTGGAATATACTCTAAGATTTTACATTTTAGATATTGACAATTATTTTCTGAAAGAGCCTTCAACATATTTAAGCAGTTTCCATTTATTTGTATCTTGCTCAGTGTTTTTATTGGCTGCTGAACTGTATCAAATATGTTTTGATGCCTGCTGATATGACCATATTGATTTTCTCCTTCACTTTTTGAAGTGATGTATTATATTGATATATTTCCTGATATTGAACCATCCTTGTATCCCTTGAATAAATTCAACTTGGTCATTATCTATTACTCTTTTGATTCTATTTGTTAACATTTTATTGAAAATTTTTGTCCAGGTGTGGTGGTTTATGTCTGTGATCCTAGCACCCTGGGAGGCTGAGGTGGGAAGATCACTTGAGGCTAGGAGGTTGAGACCAGCCTGGCAGCATAGCAAGACCCCATCTCTACAAAAGAATTTTAAAAAATTAGCTGGGTGTGGTGACACATGCCTATAATGTCAGCTACTCGGGAGGCTGAGCCAGGAGGATTGCTTGAGCTCAGGAATTTGAGGTTGTTGTGAGCTATGATTGCACCACTGCACTCTGGGCTCTAAAAAAAATTATAACTCTATTCATAAGGAAGATTGGTCTGCATTATTTTCTTTGTAACTACCTCTGTATGTTTTGGTATTTACTTTTTACATCCTTCAAAAGATAAATTGGGGATTTCTGCATCTTTACGTACAATATTATTATAAATGACTTCGGAATTCTCTCTTTTAAGTGTTATAAAGAACTCAGATGTAAAAATATCAATTCCTGGAGCTTTCTTAATGACAGATTCTAATCATATTTCTAATATCTTCTAAAGCCTATTCAAATGTCCTATCTTTCCTTAGGCCAACTTTGGTAATTTATTGTTTACTCTAAAATCACCAGTTTCCTCTAGGTTTCCAGATTTGTTGCCAAGGAGTCCACATAGTAATATCTTATGATTATTGTCATTTTATCCATTTCTCCTTCCTTTTTCTTAAGCTTGTCTAATTGTTATTTTTTTCTTTAGAGGTCTATGTTCTTAGCCTGTCTTCTTTATTAATCAAGGCATTAGGACCAACACTTTCCCTGTAGCCCATATATTTCTGTGTTACATGTACTTCTTTTTGTTCTTTTTTCTATATTTATCCATGGATTTCACATTATTTAATAATGTGTTTCATATTTTATTATTGATTTATAACTTTATCTAATTATTATCAGAGAATGAATCCTGTAAAGCATGTCAGCTATTTAATACATAATGTTTTCCTATGGTCAGCGCATGACCAATTTTTTAATGTCTCCCTACAAATAAGAAACAGAATAAACCTATAAACCTCATGTTCTTAATCCAAACATTATATATTCATATTTGTTGATGATGTTATTCAATTTCTTCCTGTCATTAGTTATTTTTTACCCACTAAACCTGAAAATGAGAGAAATACACTAAAATCTCCCTCTATTTTAATCAAATTCTTGTTGCATTTGTCCACCCAAAGAAAAAGCTGAGGCAAAGTTAATATAAGAGTTAATTTGGGCCAAGGTGAGGACAGCTGCCTGGGACACGCTTCTAAGTGCTTTGAAAAGTGCTGTGGAGAGGATAGGCTCAAATTTTTAAAGAAGAAAGGACCAATCAGGAGAGGGGGTGATTATAAATGTTCATCAAGAATTCTCATTGGTTCACAGAAATAATCCCGATTAGTGATTGGGTATCCATTGTTGAACTTTAGGGTACGAGTTACAGAGTCCAGCATGGGCCATTTTAGGGCTCTTTGGCACCAGTCAGTCTAGAGTTCACAGGGCAGGTGGCTTCAACAGGTAATTATTGAGCTCAAGGGGGAGTGAGACCTGACTATTGTCACTTTTTAAATGCCTGTCCAGGCCTGATCATTTAAGGGGGCTCTCATTCCTCAAATAAAAAGGTATTTTTCTTTTCTAACTATTCTAAAACTTTTTAATGATTTAATTATTATTCTGAGGAGTGTGTATAAGTTTATGAAATTTCTTTTTCATGAATGGGTATTTTATCCCTGTATAATATCCCTCTTTGTTATGTTTAGTGCTTTTATCCATAAATTTTGCTTTCTAATATTAATATTGCCACTCCTGCTTTCTTTCTCTTTCTGATTGTCTAGAATTATTTTCCTATTGTTTTATTTCTAATTTTTGGCTTTATTCCTTCCATTTTACATTCCTTTTACTTTCTGGTTTTCTCTTTTTCTTCTTTTACTTGTTTGATCAAGTAAATACTCATGTTCCTTACTATTAATTGTTAAAGTTCTCCAATATTTTTCCAATTTCCTAAAAGTTACCTCCCAAAAAACTCATAATCGAACACACATTTCTTCTATACTATATGAAACCAGGCATCAAACATTTCCCTCCAATACGCAGTCTTTTCTCCCATCTTTTTCTTCCCTTCCCTCTACTATATATAAGATAAAATTTGTGGAATATTTTAACTTCCTCCTCTCCTAATCAAGAGCTTCCTGAGTTGTAGATGAGCAGTTCCTGGCCTGTCTTTTTCCCTTTTTAAGTAACTTGTTCATTCTATCTTAAAATATGAAGATTTTTTTCTTTATTCTTGGGCATTAAAAATTTAACTAGAAAATGTCCAGGTTTGTGTCCTTCCTGGTTGGATCTCAGTAAGGAATTTTACTCTGCAAACTCAAATTCAACTTCGGCTCAGAGAAATACTCTGCCATTCTCTGTTTAATTATTGCATTTCCTTCAGAGGTTCTTCCATAATTGATATTTGTGTTACACTTCCAGGATACGTCCTCTTCATCTCTCTTTGTATTTTTGTTCTGTATTTTGAGATGTTTCTTCCTCTTAATCTTTCCGGAAATAATTTCATCTTCAACAGTTTTTTTTCTTTAATATTATGTTTTTAGTTCTGAAAGTCTTTTGTGCTATAATAAATGTCCATATATGCTCTAATTATTTTTGTAATTTCATTTGTCATCTAGTCTTCCTTTCCCTAGCTACTGTTTGTTTATTAGTTTGTTTTCACTCACTAGGGTTCAGATGGAGCTGATAATACACATTAAACAGGAGCAATCACTCCACTAACAAGGTCTGTGTGTGCACAAATACGTACGTGCCTATGCAGAGAAGTCTGTCTTCTCCAGTCATCGGGTAAGCTTAGTCCCTTGTCCACTGCATCAGGAAGAAGCCTCTGTCCTCCCTAGCCTCCTTAGCAATCTCCAGCCTTGAGAAGGGTGGGTAGAAGAGATCCAGCCCACAACTAAGTGAGTTTGCATTCTAGGGCTATAGCAGATCTTTCTAGAGTTTCTTACACAAGTGCGAGTTCTACTGATTTTCTCAGAGATCTATAGATCCTCAAAAGCCAAGGTTTTCCATGATCCACCAAGCCTCATTCCAGGGAACTCTGATTTTCAAGCCCCAGGCCCAAAATGGGAAGGTCTGGGTCCTGGCAAAGCCTGAGTCTCACTCAAGTCTTTTGGGTCACCCCTTCCGATGACTCCAGCTCCTCTCTTTGACTTGGAAAAGATGGTCAATAGTGAGTAGTTGGTAAAAGAAGACATTAGGGATACATTCACACTGATGTCTTCCCAGAATGCTCAAAGTGTGTACTTCCACAGATGCTACTGTACTCCACAATTAGACACCACTAGAGAATTTAGAAAAAAAATGCAGTGTTAAGCTAAAGAAGGACAATTTAAAAGAGAAAGTAAGAAAAATGATAAGCCCTTTATCATTTACTCAAGCAAACAGGGGAAGAATGAAAAAAAAACTACAGATTTTGTGTTATTTTCACTTGTATTTGTTTAGGTTCCAATAATCTATTTTCAATCTGTAAATATGACAAAGCTATTTCCCATACATCATGCCTCAGATTTGTAGCAAATTTTATTTGGTACTTTGCATATTGCAGGTGGCTTCCAATTTATACCTGCAAAGGCACTTAATTTTCTGAAAGGCTAAAACTTGTCTAATGATTGCTAACACACCACTTCTACATTGTCTATTTTTAAGAAGACAGAAAAATCAGGAATATTATCAGAGTGCTTGTTTTTGCTCAGAGACCTCATTTTACCCTTTAATTCCACCCATGATGTCTAAATGCTTTTTTATGAGATAGAAGAATCAACATTTACCTGAAACTGCCTAACACCCTTTTTGATTTTCATCAGGAAGTGAAATAGAAGTCATTTGTGATGAAGAATACATAGAAATTTAAATAACTTGAGATTTCTCATGTTTCTGAACTGACATTTCTGCGTAACTACGGAAGAAAACCCGAGATATACTGATTGCAAGTGATACTGTATGACTTTGAACCAAATACATTGCAGGCTTGGAGGACAGCTTGCACAATGGCCTGCCTAAGCATCTACTGTCTGGACAATGAGGAGAACTGCCTTTCAGCCTCTAGCAATCAAATGGTCAGAAAGCTTTTTTCAGACAGTCATTTAAATTTGAAAAAGCTGAGAACATTTTAATTGTTCTCAAAAGAACAGGGTTCCCGTTTGGCTGAAAAAAAATCTGAAGGCATTCAGTGGAGGCTGAAGCAGGGATAATGCAGCTTCCTGAACTCATACTGCGACAATAAGGTCAAAGTAGAAGAAAGTGTGGTCCTTCAGGTAAGGAGCTGAGGAGGACAAGAAGATAATTTCACCACAAACGTCAGTCACTTGACCAGTGTGACGGAAGTCCGGAACAAGGGTGAAGGCAAGACACCTTGCAGCTTGGTTGAGAGCCAAAGTCTAAGAAGGAACAGCTGGGCCATCAACCAGGCAAGCACCACGGACAGCTCTAATGGAGCATTCCTTCTGAGCCAGCACCCAGGTAAGCACCACACACAACTCCAAAGGGGCTTTCCTTCCAAGCCAGAAACAGGTAAGCACCACGGACAGCTCCAATGGAGCTCGCCCTCCCAGCCAGCGTGAACTGTCTCACCAGCCATGTCTTCTGCAGCACAGCCCCGGAGGACTTTTTCTAAGGCCTCTAGGGAGCAAGTGCTGGTCCACAATGAAGGCCTTACTCCTCCTCCACCAGGAGTTCTCTGTCGACAAGTTGGGTGACCGATTTTCAGCCTGAACGTGATGCCAGAGGTTTTTCATTCCCCTGTGGATGCCTGCTGTTCCAGGGCTCACTCCCTGGCTGGATGGGTCTCTGGGTGATGCCCTCCTCTCTGTTCTTAATTTAAAAAACAAAGTCGAGTGTCTGAACGATGAATTCATACAAAATTCTGATAAGTCACGGAAGGTTTAGGAAACCGAAGTAATCACAATAGTGAACAACAGACAAAAGAGAGCCTGAAGAAAAAATTATGTATCAAATTATTTTTCCTCCTTTAAGATAAAGTCTCTAAGGCAAACGGGTGCTCTCTTCTCCCTCTTGACAATCCAGGACATTTGCAATGTCATACTTTTGTGTACAGAAGCAGCGAGTCTGAAATCTCCAGGAGGGACACAGACATTAGGAATCCCAGGTAGCTGTCCTGAGAGGTGTCAGGCTCCAATCTGC
This sequence comes from Avahi laniger, assembly GCA_963575035.1. Classification (NCBI taxonomy): domain Eukaryota; kingdom Metazoa; phylum Chordata; class Mammalia; order Primates; family Indriidae; genus Avahi; species Avahi laniger. The sequence continues at coordinate 24,543 of CAUYSK010127300.1, forward strand.
TGAAATCTCAAGGCCTTGATTACTTTGCCTCATCTAGCAAAAGAGCCAACCATGACTAAATCTGGCAACATTTAGGAGCCTGGGCCACTAGGCAGTCTTGTCCTAAGCCTCTCCTGCCCTGAGCCTTTTCCTCTGTGTGTTTCAAAAGCATTTATCACTCCCCAGATATCACCAGACTACATGGGTTCCTACATGCTATTGCCTCTGTATAAATAACCCCTTCTCAGACTCCTTCCCACCTTTCCCTGGCTAACTCTTTCTCAGTTTAGAAGTCACTTTCCCTAGGAAGGCTGTCTCCAGAGGTGTCTCTCTTCTGTTTTCTGTATTTGAGCAGAGGGTGACATTTATTATACATAGTATGCAATTGCTGTCTTCATGGTAAGTCCCCCTGCTAGACTATAAACTCCTTGAAAGTAAGAATTATACCTGTTCGCTGCACTCTTCCAAGCACCTTCCATTGTACCTGACCATAGATGTTCACATTTATTGAAGGAATGAACATTTCTGTTCACCAAGTATAGCCTCCCTCCTAATACATTAAGAATTTTATTACTTTTCCTAATATAATAAGAATTTTATTACTTTTCAACACTGCCTATAGACCATAGAGAGAAAACACCAAGGAATTTGGCTTAGAGTCCAAATGGACTATCTGGGGTGTAACTGCAGTAGATAAAACACATCAGTTGCTGTGGTAGTTGGATGTATTATAAGGAGAATTTCTCCAACTGTAGCCACATTCTATTGCTGCAAAAATTCCCATCCCAAGTCCATTTCTTCATATCACCTTGACCCCTTTAAGTGTTCTCACAATGGTCTTTGGAAATATTATGTACCTTAAGCACAGCCAAGAAGGCTCTGAAAAATCTCTAAATATAATGGATCTGTCAGGGCACATCAACTTTGGAAGAATGATGTTTTGTATACCTACAGTTTTTTGTTTTTTCTTTTTTCAGTTAAAAAAAATTTCATTTTAGATCAGGCTCACTGGCTCAGGTCTGTAATCCCAGCACTCTGGGAGGCCAAGTAGGGAGAATTGCTCAAGCCCAGGAGTTCCAGACCAGCCTAGGCAACATAGTGAGACTCTGTCTCTATAAAACATTTTAAAAATTAGCTGAGTGTCATGGCATCTCCCTGTAGTCCCAACTACTCAGGAGGCTGAGGCGGGAGGATTGCTTGATCCCAGGAGTTTGAGGCTGCAGTGAGCTATGATCACAGCACCGCTGCACTCCAGCCTGGGCGACAGAGCAAGATCCTGTCTCTAAATTAAAAAAAAAAAAAAATTACCGCTTTTCTGATTTCAAGCAGGGTCTTAAAAAAAGAAAAAACTGCTTTCACTTTAAATGTATTGTAACAGGTTATCACTCTCAATTGCAGGATATTTTTTACTTGAAGCACACTGTTAGATTAAACATTTCTGCAAGATCCTTCACGCAGTACCGTGTCATCTCATCCACCCAAGGATTTATTTCGATCTTTAACCCACTTCTAAGCATAGGTAGCATTTTTGAGAAACTTTGTGACACGTACATCGCAAATCCCTGGATCACTTGTTGTTGACTCTTCATCCTCAACAGGACCCACAGAGTCTAATAACTCTCTGGGCGTCGTCGGCACGCGGGTTATTAAACAGGCGAAACCCAACAGCACGTTGAAAATTGCTGAACTCTAACAGGGAATTTATTTCCATTACAAGTGAAGGCACCAAAAAAGCCAAGAATTGAGATTAGAGAGAAGAGGACACTTATCAAGTGGTTTTATTTTTATTAAATGGCCTAAGTGGAGATAGTCGTAGTCATTATAGGCTTGGTTTAGAATTATCATGGCCATAAACCCAAGTCCAAAATGAGGTAAAATTGAATGAATAATGAATTTAACACGAAACTCATCACCTTGATATTAAAGTTTATATAGCATAAATCAAATAGCCTTTTTCCTCAAATTCTCTGAGAAATAGACCTATTAGAATAAATTTGCTGCCAATAAGTGAACTCTTTTACTTGTAAAAATAATAACCACCTTTTATAACACTTAGAATATCAGTAAGTAATAACACCTAGTCTCACTGGACTCTCCTACTTAGGGACTTTGTAAATGTAGGGAAGAAAGGGTGATATATTTTCCTCACTCATCCCAAGGGTCATGGCTGACCCTATAATGAAAGATTACAAGAGAAAAATTTTAAAAATTTATTTAACTGAAGTTTTACATGACACAGGAGTCTTCAGAAGTAAACCCAGGGAAAACTGTATTTTTATGTTAGGTTCAATGAAGAACAGATAGTTGCATAGAAGCAGGATTGGACACAAAGAGTACGAACTAATGACAATAAACTGGCCTGTCTGTTCAGATTCTTCTTGGCCTCCGCGTATAGGGCAGGATGCCTGTCACCTGAGACGCACGGGTCTATGACCTGCCTTCAGGGCAGGTAAGTCAAGAAATTCCTTCACGGCCATCTCTCCTACGGAAATGTGAGGGAAGGCCACAATGACCTTCTTGCTTCTGCAGTTTTCTCAATTTCTCAAAATATGTCAAGGAGCCATATTTGGGGGTATCACATTCAGAGCCCCAACATAGACAAGGATAATGCATAATAAGGAGAGAACCTAAAGCCCATGAACCCCTCCTAGACGCATCCTTTGGGGGATGCCTCAGAGGAAGTATCAAGCGCAGCGTGTCCACGCACGGCAGCCCTCCATCGACCCACTCGGTCCGGCCCTGCCCTCTGTCCATTTCGCTGCTTTCCTGGAGCCACAGTGGTCTCCTCAGGATGCAGACTCGGCCGTGTCGCCCCCGGGCTCACAGCCCACAGCTCATCTGCTAAGACAAACCTCTGCCACAGTCTGCACGGCTGTGCGTGCAGTGCCCTCCGGAGTCCTCCGCAGCCTCACCTCACACTGCGCCCCCGGCTGTCTGCGCACACGCCCGGGCCGCCCCCCGTCCCTGATGTTTACAGGCTCTGCCACCAGGATGCCGCACGTGCTACTCCTCTTCCCGGGGCTTGCTCTTTATGCACCTCTGTCTGTCCACTTTCAACTCACAGTCTGTTGCTTGGATTTAATCATGGCCACATCAGAGAATCCTACCCTAAAATCTCACGAAATCATAAGCCTTCCCTTGTGGCACTTGTCACGGAGGTAATTTTACTAAGTTTGTGTAGCTGTTTGTCTGTCTTGCCCATTAAGTCTCAAACCTCAAGGGGCCAGGGACTATATCTGTTGTTGATCATCACTGAATACCCAATAGATATAGAATATGCCCAATGGATATTTCTTGAGTAAAGGAAGGAAGGGAAACAGGAGGGAAGGAGGGAAGGAAGGAAAGAAGGAGGGAAGGAGGGAAGGAGAAAAGGAATAGAGGGAGACATGAAAGAGAGAGAAGGGAGAATATAGATTTAGAGAAAGCTAACCAGTGTGTTCCAGTAAGTTATTCAATGAAACTTGATTTGGGGCATAATTAATAAGTGTTGGAGGGAAAGCTTATATTCTAAGTATCCTGCATCTGTTAACTAACAGCCCTCCCAGAAGTCAGCTTGCCACCTGCTTGGATGTTCTTCTACAGGGTAAGAAGGAGCTACATCCCTTCTGCAATGGTGTGTCAATACACGATGAGCAATGGGGTTTTCACCGAAGGCGTTGAGTGTGAGTCTCAAGCATTTCTGAGCAAGGAGGTGGAGTGCTTTCTCTCTAATCCTGGAAGCTCTGCTTTAAGAGACAAATCACTCCCACATATGTTATCATAGCAGGTCAGCCCCAACCTCTGGCACAACCTCTTCCCAGGCTCTCCCAGGTATTTCTTCACCTTGAGCGTTGATACCTTTACACTTGTTGATCAACCTCACAACCAGTATTATTGGCCAGTATTGACCACACTCACCCACCGCTTCTGGAAACCATGCAGGTGATATGTATGGTAGAGTGGCTTATGTTGTAAATTGATTTCTTCATCAATAAACCATGGAAAGCAATAGTACACATTATGCTAGAACATACTGAGTTATTTATGGGAGTACATTAATGTACACAAATCTCTTGAAACAGTGCCTGGCACATAGCAAATGCTCAAGAAATGTCAGCTATTTATGCTATTTATTTTACATGGGCTTCAGAAATCCCGCCCCTAGGAAAGTCCTGCCTTCCCATAGGGAGTCTGAATTCTTTTCTCAGGCAGAACACTGACCACAGTGTGCTCAATTTACTAATTTGATCCTTCTGTGTAGCTTTGCCTTTCTTTTCCAAGAATCAGCAGGATAAAATTGGTTCCATCTTACACAACCTTACACACCTTCTTCCTGGGCGCCCACTAGGCGGTAAACACAAGCAAGTCAGCTACTTTAGCCTTTTCTGAATTTCTGCTTGAGAGTGGACACACCGTGCTCTTTGTGCCTTGGGTGCCCCCAGTGTGTATTGGGGGGCATTTTCCTTAACCTCCAAATTACCTTATTGTGAGTGCATTTCTTTCTTGATCGGATGGTGTACACTCCCCAGTGTAAAGTGCTGTGCCCTCCTCATTGGATTTCAGCACTTTCAGGCGCTAGGTCTGTATCAGTACAGAATGACTCTGTCAGTAAATAAAATTATTACGAGGGTTTCCACTTTCCCACGTTTCTGCACTTAGTCTCCACATTCTTAAAATGTCTGCTCTCCAGTACAAATTTCCCCAAGGCACTTTGTTATGATAAATTTTTCTCTTGATAGTCTGACCCACTAAGCTTACAAGACCTAGTAAACTCCAGGCTACACCAATATGGGCCAAAAAAATGTGATTTCGAGTGCGTGCCTCTGGCCTCCACAGCACCTTCACGCACCAGCTCCCGCCCCCACGTTTCCACACAGGCTCTTACCTCTGGTCTCAAGGTGAAGGAGTCCACAAAGACTACACTCACATCTCTTCTGGTGAAGATTTTCTTTTTCTTGTCTCTAAATGTGAAGAAAGGGTGTAGACACAAAGTTCAGGAAAAAAAGAAAAAACAAAACAGTTATTATTCTTAAGTAAATAAAAATAAATTTATAAACTAGAATTTTAAAATACATTCCAAACAGCTTTCTCATCCTGTTCCCAAGTCTTTACGCTCATCAGGGGGAAATCATGGGTTTAAATAGGTTCAGATGAGTCAATAAAGGGGTAACTTCTTCTTTCCTACATAACACGCCTCCACAAATACACATGAGATAATACACATAAACAGTGGCTCACACCTGTAATCCTAGCACTTTGGGAAGCTGAGGCAGGAGGATCACTTGAGCACAGGAGTTTGAGGTTACAGTGAGCCATGATGATGCCACTGCACTCTAGCCTGGGTGACAGTGAGACTCTGTCTAAAAAAAAAAAAAATTAAAAAAAGGACAAGTCAGGATGCTAGAACTAATCTTTTTATCAGAAATGGTCTCTAGAACCATTTATTCTTACCTATATAATTTTTATATATATATAAATATATACACACACACAATTAATTAGATAATAATGCTATGCAACACCATTTTGGGAAATGGGAAAGTAATAGTTAAAATCACAGGATAAATTACAGTAAAATGCATTTGAAATAGTATCACTACAAAAAGCAGGAATGTTTATCCTAGCCAAAAAAATATATCTATATATATACATATACACACACACACATATATATGTATATGTATATAAATATATATAGAGAGACAGAGAAAGAGATTACATTAAATTAACTTTGGCAGTTAAAGTAGTGCCTTAAATTCTCAGAATTCCTTGGAAGCAAGATTTCTAGTAAGTTCCTTTCTGAGGTATAAATAGACTTGTATCTTAGACATAGTCTGTGGAGACAAGAGAAGAGAACTCCTATTTAGGTATTGAGTTATTTGGATAAACAGTAAGAACTCATTTGGTGCCTATTAAAGGACTATTAAAGAACAGTGTAATCTGCCGTAGACTTCCTCAGCTTGAGACCAGACGTAAGAGCTTGCATCGAAACAGAGGGATGGGGGAGCTTGTGCACAAAGGCCCATGACTGTGACGCGGTTCTCTGCACACGCATGCCGTGCAATGAGGAGAATAAATACCAGTGCTTTTGTAATGACTGTGTTACAAACAGAACAAATCCGGGCTGTTGGGGTAAACAGAGCTTGTGCTCCAAATCCCCATTTATACCTGGATTGTGGACATACTGTGGATTATGATGTTGTTTTTTAATAATCTAAAAGAACATACAGGGTGGAAACTTCCAGAACAGTGGCAAGAGGAGGACCATGTACCTTCTTCCCAGAACAATTACAATTGGTGAAATTTATTTTTTTAAAAAATCTCAATCTCTAGAAGTTTTCCTCTGGGTATACAGCAAATAGAAAAAACATTTATTGAAGAAACGCTACTCAATCTCAGCAAGAACAGCTAGAGCCTGCCTTGGAGCTACAGCCCAGCTCAGCACGAGAAACTTGACTTCCAGACAGTACATCCAGGACCACAGGACGCACTGCCCCTTCAGCTCCCAGGCCTGGGCTGCCACATCTCTTAGCAAGTCTTAAAATACATGAAACAAAAACTGGCGGCACTGGAGGGAGAAATAAAAAATTCAACAATAGCAGTTGGAGACTTCAATACCCCATAATTGATAATGGGTAGAATAACCAGGCAGATCTGCAAGAAAACTGAGGACCTGAACAGCACTGTGAACCAACAAGACCGACACACCTACAGAACACTCCCCCAACAGAATAGACCTTCTTCTCCAGTGCACACAAAACATTCTCCAGGGTAAACTATCCACCAGAGCATCAAACAGCCCTCAAAAACTTCGAAGGATTGAAATCATGCAAACTGTGTTCTCTGACCACAACGGGATGAAATTAGACATGAATGGAAGGAATGTGGGAAATTCATAAATACATGAAAATTAAGCACACTCTTTGAGGTGATGAAAGTGTTTAAACACTGATTGTGGTGATCCTTGCACAACTCTGTGAATCTAATAAAAACCATTGAATTTTCTACTTTAAGTGGATGAATTTTATCGTATGTGAATTATGTCTCAATAAAGCTGATTATTGAAAAAGAGCACATACTTCAACACACACACACACACACACACACACAAACACACACACGCACACCATGCTGCAGCAATTTAAGTAAATACAGGGAAGAGAAACTTTATAAAATAAAAAATTGGAAAAATTGATTTACTTCAAAATATTTCTCCACTTCGTAAGCTCCTTTCTGTATTCAAATGATTCTGTTCACTCAACATTTCATAACATTTCTCTGCCCAGTGTGTGTCCCGAATGTTCCAAGGCATTTTGTTAAGATTAAGGCAAACTTAAATAAGATTCATTCTCATCTGAGTTCATTTTCTTTATCCCTTTCAATGACCTAATCCAATAGCCGGATAATAAAAGAGCCTCTAGACACGTTTGTGACTCAGCTGAGGCACCCCTAATAACTTGAAAAGAATGAAGAAATTGTTTTTCAGTTGCATAAGGTAAGACTTTCTCTACATCTGAGAAGCTCTGAAGTCGGTGATCCTGTTACTATTTAGCTATGGTAATAATAGCACAGCCAATTAAAGCATCTTTGCATCTTGTTTCTTATCAGTTTTTTAAGATTATCATAAAATTTAAGCAGAAATTTATGCACAAAAATATCTAAATAGCAATGTCTGACCTCTCACAAAAAAAGACAATACATACAAAGCTGTTTGTATTTAAAACCCTTTAAAATATCAGTCACAACAGAGGAAAGGCACATAACCACCATAATACAACAGCTGCCACCTACAGAACACTTTCTGCGGGCCCAGCACTAGGCTCAGCACCGTCCACACATTATGTCACTTCATCGTGGGCGGCGTCATGAGGTATGTATGACTAGCGTCCCTGCTTTCCAGATGGAGGCTCGGAAGTCTGTGGAGGCCAAAGTAACCCCACCTGGATGCTAATCCACCCAGCTGCATGCTAAGCCCAGTTCGGGGAACAACTCCACGATTTCCAGTTTATCTACTGCTCCTTGAGCACACACTTGCTATAAACCTTGCCCTTAGGTCAAAATAGCCTTAATGTTACCATAGATGCATCATTCCCCCTAACCCCAGCCCTGAAGCAAATTCCTCCACATTCCCTCCAGGTCTGGGTAAGTGCGTGGAGACCTGTCTGTCTTGCAGCAGCCCAGGCCCACCCTGCGGTCCGTACATCCTGCAGTAAAACACTGTGTGCTTACAAACTGGATTTGCCTGCCTCGTTCTTTGGCTTCCCAGCTCCATCTGCATTTAGGGGTTGCTCTGCATACACGGCCCTTCACGAAACAAAATCAGGGAGGTAAAATAATTTGTCCAAAGCCAATACTTTGACCAAGATCAAAATCAGGTCTCTTTGCAGGGCAGGTGGCTCGTATTAATACAGCTGTGCCAGCTGTTAAAATATTGAAATAGTTTTGCACCGGCTGGTAAATAGCCACTTCTCAGCCCTCCCAGTGCTCTGTCCCCTTCCCACTGCCCAGACACCCTCACACTCTGCCCAGGCCCTCCCACCTTCCCTCCGCCCAGAACTAACAACACGGACCCTGCTGCATCTCTGCTTCCTGATTGGCCGTGCCCATGTCCCTGCCTTGCTGGTTGTTAAATATTTTAATGTCGCCTATACCTGTGGGCCTGGAAATCCATGCTCCTGTATGCACCGTCCCCAGAGATGTTAGGAAAATACAGTTGACGACTGAGTCAAGACTGACTGCAGCCCAGGTCTGTAGCCTCTGGGCATGGTCTTCCTCCCAGAACCCAGGGCTAACTGCCGGTTCAGCAGGATCCGGGCTCTCCTTACCGCACGATACAAGCTCAGTGTGCCGTTTAGTACAGTGGCACCCTTGTCCTCCACGGCATTGGGACCTGCACAGCCGAGACAAACCTGGAGGAGACATCAGAATTAAGACATCAGAAAAACAACTTCCCACGGAGTTGTCTCCTATCCAGTTGTTATCAAACTTGCCATTGTCACCAGGTACTCAGAAAGCATCTAACTTATAACTAAGCAATGGAGATCTCACCCAGTTTCTCACAACAATCAGGAGAAACAGGTTAACTTTGTGAAAGGCTGGAGTATTTCACAGGGTGAGCAGCACTCCTAAGGCACTCTGGCAGCTTAGAAGAAGCTACTCCCGAGCGCATTGTGTAGCTAGGAAATCATGCCGCTGTTCTGATTTGACCTAAATTAAATTCTTAGAAATTATTCCATAATCTTATTATGAATATGATTTCAAAGAAGTGAAGTTATATTCACCTCAAATATTTGAGTCCAAGAAATGCTTTGGCTAGAAGGAAACTATTGGGAAAAAAAGGAATTTTGTTTAGTCATTCTATTGTTTCTCTTGCTTTCCTCCTAGTTAGTGCATTTGGTGTCATAAAAGAATGAGAAGGAGGATATACAGTAAGTACCAGCAGAGAACCAAGTTTAAAATTAAGCAAATATAGGCAACAGGAAAGTCTTTCCCAGAAACACATCCCCAAAATACGTCTCAGAGTCATTACAAGTAAATCACTTTCTGTAAGTGGCATAACATGACCCTACACCATGCCTTGATCAAGATGCACGGGGTTATTCCCAGTGCAGTGCACAGAATTCCAAGTCTGTGAAGGGCAGTGTTTGCTCAAGACACCAACAAGCAGTGCTGGAGCAGGGGCAGGGGTAGCCCCAGTGGGGGCTACTGGAAGAGAAATAGAAAGGGTTAAAGCCGTGATCCCCAACAGCCCCCATCCCCTGCAATCAACCGCACCTCTGCAGCCCCTGCAAGCCTCTTCACTGGGGCAGACCCAGCTTCAGAGATCTCTGTCCAGGGTTCTTTCCATCACACTACAGGAGCCTCCAGGATGTCCTCCTCTTCTGAGCTGGGTGTAAATTCTGCCAAGACCACTCTTCAGAACACTATTTCAGACTCCACACCACTCGACTATAAAACTGAGGTTCATCCCAGTATTGGCTTTGAGCGTTTCCTCTTCGCTGTTCTAACTCACCATCTCGTACTGCATGTTCCATTCATCAGAGTTCTGTGTCTCCCCTCCTAGAACACGATGGCTTCTGCCACTGGAACCAGAGCCCGTCTGCAATGTCACCACATTACGCTGATTTTTTTCAGCAGCGTCAACCCAGCGGCCTGTGTAAAATGTGCACGTTAGCTGGCTGGGTACAGGATGACGGAGTGTGGGCACCTTCTGATCTGACTCAGCAGAGGTGCCAAGGTAGATCGGTTGTCAATCTTCGTCTTTGATCTACAGAAAGCATTTGAAGACTAATTTAAGCATCAGTGGTAGATAACGTGAATAGAATGCTTTTCAACTTCTACTGTTATGATATTTTTTAAAATTGAATCAGGTGTTTCAACTGAATTCACATCTAAGATTAACTGGCCTGCCCTTCTCAAATTCTTTAAATCTCTGTTAGAAAAATCTAAGCTCTTTAAATCTTTAAATCAAAACAGTGTTGACTTTTAAATACTTGAAGCTAAAATAAGCTCTGAAGAATTTAGAGAAACCTCTGGCAGCACATAGCTTAGGTTTACTTTTCATTGAATCTTCCAAGTTTTTCATCAAATTATCAACTTGCTTTTTCTCCAGAGTCTTTGTAAGACATTTCCTGGATAAAAGCCTACAAAATACCTTAAATTCAGATGTACTGGAGCTTGTACACAAATCTCCAATCAATGCGCATGCACAAACACACAGAAAGCCCATACTCATGTTTAAATTCTTAGCTGATGATTTTAACAAAAAAAAATTTACCTTGATTTTACTATACTTACATATACATTTAATATTCTTAAATGCATTATAAAATTGGTCACACATTCAAGTATGGACAATAAATATCACTTTAACTTCTGTTTCAGGCACTTTGATCAAAATAAGATTATGAAATAATTTCGAAGAATTTATTGTTTCTTTCTTCAGATTAATCTCTTTGGGATAACTAAATTATTTAATATTATATTTTAATCTTTTTATTCGTAGGCATCTGGATTAAAATATTTCTTTCATAACAGAAATTATTCCATTGTTCTATTCTCAAAAGCAGGACTGCATTAAGCATCTCTTTGTATCCAAATGCCCAAAACAGCACCTGGTGTAGAGTAGATGTTCAAGAAATAAACCTTTGTAAAGTAAGTAAACAATTTTGAAAGACTGCTCTTTTTGGAAAAAATAAGCTCTTTTGACCAAAACTGTACAATAAAAGACCTTCAAATCATTCTTCTGATGCATATATGATAAACTACATCTTTTTAAAAAATAAATTATATTGTGTTCTATTTGAGATCTACAACGTGAAGTTATGGGATACATAGAGACAGTAAATGGTTACTGTAGTAAAGCAGATTGACATAAACTACATCTTTAATAGAAAATATTTCAACATGAAACACATGCCAACTTATCTAGCTTATGCTCTTGGCTGTGCCAATAAATAAGAAAACTTTCTGTGCATTTTAGATATATTCTCTCATGCTTTGAAGTTTTCAAACAACAAGCAAAAACCACTAAGTGGAGATTAACAATCTGGAAGTATGTGAAAGCACTGAGTTTGAGGAGTTGGTGGGTTTGTGGTAGGTGGAAAGGAAGCTGCATTTTCAGTAATGAGGATGTAATTAATCCTCAGGCAACAACAGCATCATGAAGTGGGGAGTATCTTGACACAATTGGGCTTTTGTATCTTAACATTTATCCAGCAGTAAGAAAGATGCCCACTCGATTTCTCTCCTGGTCTGGGAAAGTCAGAGTCATCTCTTTCCCCAGTGGGAAGGACAAAGGACTTTGGGGAATGCTGGCTCTGACACCGAACACCTTCTTTTGACCCGAGGGGGATAAGCTGTCCACCCCAGAGGCCGCAGCACGAAATTGCTGTGTGGGGGCCCTCTAGGTTTTGATTGCTATGGCTGAGAGTACGTTGCAGGATGAGTTTCAAAAGTGCTATTTATTGTCAATTATGGCATGAAATTGCTGCTGGGCACCAGTGGTCTAATTTATTCATCTGAATGTGTGATTGGTCAATTACTGTCCTCACATTTCTCATCACTGAGCTGAGATCCTATAAGGAGATAAGGAGTTTTCATTTCACTCTTGAATGATTTCTTTGGTCATCCAAGAGAAGAATGGTGTGCTCCTCTGGCAGGGAGGGCAGCTGGTCCTCTCAAGGAGACAGCGGAGAGTCTTGAAGGGGAGAGACATCAGGGCTCCACACGCCGCAAAACGCCCAGCCTGGGCTCCGTGCTGCATCTCCTTCCTATACACCCAGAGGAGACAAGGAAGAGTGGAGGTTGTCAGATCCCTAATGCAGCCCTCAAGCTAGGGCCACAGAACTCTCTTCTGGAACTATTGAAAGAGACTGTGGATAGAACACCTTGGGCCCTTTGATGGGAAAAACACTGTCTTAACTTTCACTCATTGCTAACTGAACTTCAGCATTTCCCTCGATTATGAATGTAGGCAACCACCAAAGTGAGCAGTCCTGGGCCTTGGTCCCCAAGAGAAATCAGTCCTATTTTCACTCTACATCACAACTGTTGCAAATCTCTTTCATGCTCAGCACTACTTCTAAATTACCTTAGCTGTCGATGCACAACCAGATGTTGTCATTTAATTTATTAATAAAGCACATGTTAGTATATCACATATTTATTCTTAATACTTGGATAACTGCATTTCAACATAATGGGTTTTCTTTATAAGCTTAGCATTTTATGCATTTAGAAACATTATTCTAAAAGGGGTCCACAGCCAAAGAGATCCATTACAAAAAAACTCAAGAACGTCTGTTTCACTCACCTCTGAGCAAACTGGCCAGGCAGGCCAGGTGGGTCATGATTTGCTATTTTCTTAAAAGCCTAAAGTGACATCAACAGCTGTTCATGGAAACATTGAGACTATGTGAGGCGAGTAAACAGGGGCATGGACGTCTGTGCAGAGCTGGGAGAGCCCTGCGGGAGGGGCATATGGTATAACTTCAGTAAATAAACTGATATTTTTCTAGTAGGAATCTCTTCCTTATCTATTTTTTTTCATTATAATTGAAGCATTTCAACGTAGGCTGTATCTGCTGAAATTGAGAATAACTCAACCTAAAACTTTACAGTTGTATGTATCAGGGAATAATTTCACTGTTCTCCAGAAAAAGGAACTGAGATTCGGAGACGGTATCCAAGGCTCCAGCCCAGGTCATTGTCCTGCATTCAGCATGACTCATGGGACGGTTCTGAATGACTTTCATCTTCATTTATTTATCACTTATTTTTCTAGGTCATTACAGATACCTAAAGTGTAATGTAACATAGTTTCACAACATAATCACTCAAATTAGAAGGGAAAAAATGAAAGTGGTATTCGAAAAGCCACAATTTCATATTCTTTGTCTTTTGGTGTATTTCGTTTTCCTCTAATTATATTCTCTCGCTTACTTAGAGCAAAATAATTCCCTTAACAAACACTTTTTCCTCTAACTACATTTGAATGTAATGAGAATACAATAAAAAGAGAAGTTCTTTTTCAATTTATTCTATTATTATCAAATGCTAATTGAGAAAGGTATAATTTGCATATTTTAAAAAGCTGTCTTAACAGCCTTCTAAATTCTGAATTAGCTAATGATTAGCTACTTTGGAATCTAAAAGCTAAATAATATTAGTAGGAAGGAAAAAGCACTTCAACAATTCTGCAGTTCACATTGCCAACCAAACAGGGAGATGATACATGAAAGAACACGAAGATTGTGTCAGAAACAGGAGTGATTATAGTGTCGCAAAGGGGGCCGGATGTCCATATGCTCTTTGCTCATGGAAAAATTATACTAATGACCGAAATCAGTGATTCATGTATGATAAATAATCAATGGTTGAACTGCTTTACTTCAAAAAGAGTTTTGTTCCAGTTATATATTGCTGTGTGCAAACTATCCCAAAATTTAGAGACTTGAAACAACCATCTTATTTCACTCATAGTTTTGTAGGCTGGGAATTCAGGAAGGGCTCATCTAGGTTGTTCATCTCTGGTCCACACGGCTCCTCATCTGGGGCAGTGGGACTGTAGGGTATATTCCCAGGCTAGGCCTACACGCTCCTTGGTGTCTGTGTGTGTCCCCCTTCTTTCTCTCTCACATACACACACAGAGAGTCTTCCAGAGCCTCTCCACATGCCTTGGACAACCACAGCATCGCAGCCTTGGGATAACCAGATTTCTTACACAGTGGCCAAGAGCTCCACGAACTCCAAGGTCAAGTGTTCACTTGAGTCCTGGGCTCAGAAACTGGCCTGGCATCCCTTGTGCCTTTTACTTATGGTCAGAGTGACCACAGAGCCCATCCAGATTTCAGGGGACGTAGACCCTCTCATGTCTCAAGGAGTGGGCAGTCAAAGATCTTGTGGCCATATTTAACTCACCACAAGTCTTTAAGGCAGGCGTTCTCAGCCAATGCAAATTTGTTCCTGAGGGGATAGTTGGTGATATTTGGAGGCATTTCTGATTATCACAATTGGTCGTGGGGAGGGGGCAGACACCACTTACCCCTAGAGAACAGAGGCCATGAATGCTATTAAACACTCTACAATTCACAAGAAAGACCCCAACATATAGGAATTAAGGATCATCTGGCCCAAAATGTCAATAGTGCCAAGGTTGAGAAACCCTGCTGTAAGGTGTTTCTTCATAGTAAAAGTAAGCATTTTTAAAGCATCATTCTCTCTCCAAATATCCCTTGGAACTACAGGGTGGGTTCCAGAACAAAGATGGAATCCATAAAAAAGGCAGCATTATGTACTGATTTTAATTCAATAAGGATGTTGGATCCCTGGTGCATGCGAGTGCAGTTGGGAAACCAGTGGTCAACAGGAACCAGATGCTGAGCTCAGGAAAGGTAGAGTCCAGTGGGGAGGAGGTTGGGGAGAGCAGCAAGACAGGTGTGTAAGTTATGGCCTGTAACACAAAGAGTGAAAGAGAGAAATACCCGACGGAACGTGAGCATCATGAATTCAAAAACTTTGGTTTGTTTCTACTCTATTTTCAATACCTAGATCTGTCTTGGGTACATTGCAGCTGTTTAATAAACATTTGTTGAATGAACAAATGGAACTGAGGTGCTATATAAGCAGTAATACTTGAGAACATGCCCAGAGGGACTCCTTGCTGGAAAGGACAGAGGCCAGTTGTGCCTGGTGTCATCCAGCCCAGGAGAGCTTTGAAGGTGCCACTTCTCCCAAGCAAAGAAACACTGACTCCTCCACCTCGGCGTGCCTCAAAGGCAGAACCAAAACAGTTCAACGCCTGGTGGATGGGAGAGGTACAAACAGACTTGGGGCTCTCACTGGGAAGCTGGGAGCCAAGGTCAGGACCACTGCTTTGAGGATTTTTATAGCTTCTCTTTGTCTCTCATCTGTATATTGTATTTCCATGGCTATTTCTCCACAGTGGAAAGAAGTTTAACTCTCATAAAAAAATAGCAAGGAAGATCTGAAAAAACTGCCTCTTGAATAGCACAAACGATGAGGTAGAGAGAAAGAAAAAAGAAGAAACAACTTCACAGAAGTATCCGGATTGGCAGTGTCCAAATTGCAGGTGGGGAGGAGGAAAAAGCAGCTTCAATTCAGGAGTGAAGCCAGGGCCCTGGGGCCTCACAGCTCAAAGGGAGGGAAGAGCCCAGGTGGAGCCACGCACAACCAAGAAAGGAGCTGCCACATCGGTTGAAAGGACACGCACCTTTCTTCTGGCAAAGCTATAAACCATGAGCCTGTTGCTGATAGGGGAACTGAGTCAATGAAGGGAAGAAGCACAGGTCTTTCAATAAATCGGGAAGAACAGACTTTTCAATAAATCAGGAACCATTTGGGGGGAAATTTTGATTCTTCTTTATTATGTTAGGTTGAGTAAAATTTTTGCCATAAAATTAAAACTATATAATTACTAGAAGAAAATGTAGGTGCATGTTTCCATAACTTTATAGGAAAGTGCTTTCTGTTACTGATTTAAAATGCAGAACCCATTAAAGAAAAAGACTACCATCTTGAATACCTGAAAGTATATCCCCTGAACATAAAATCCATATAGTTAAAAATCAAAATTTCTATACCTTGTCCAAAATGTTGAGGTTACCTGGATTGGGGAAAATAATCTACAAAAGATACACTAATAAAAAATATACACCAAAACCAATAAAATGCAATAGTTATCTATCAACTTGGCAACAAGTGATTAAGAGATTTTTTTAGAGCAATTTAGCCAATAGTTCAACAATATACAAACATTTGACCCACAGATTCCACTTCTAAAAATTTATCCTAAGCAAATTACTGAATAATAGATAAAGAACATGGACAAAGGTGTCTATTATGCCGTTTACAGTATGAAAAATTATAAGTAACCCAAATGTCACAATTAGTAATTAGTTGAGAGAACTACAAAATTCTGCAATAGCACTTCCATTTATAATGATAGGTGTGTATTTATTGACATACTGAGTGAGAAAAGCAAATTCCAGAAAAGTGTTTCGAATATGATACAGTTTTGCTTCTGAGTTGATAGTTGTCCAGGGAACCATAAAGTCTGAAATGTACAGAAACTTAATAGTAGTTTTATCTGATTGGTGGGCGAAATTGTGAGGTTTTTTTTTTTTTACCTCTCTACATTTTCTGTAATGAACATTATTTATGTAAGTTTTCAAATGCTTAAAAGAAAATAAATAAAAAGATCCTGATTAAAGTGTAAGGTTTCACAGGTGCATTTCAAAATTCTAAGCACAGATGGAAAACAGAACATGTGGTCTTCTACATCTGTGACTTTCTATTACTCCTTTAATAAGCCAAGATCAAGGCTCAGCTATCTGTATCAAATTCAGTTCCCTGCCACAAGAAGCCTTTATTACGGATGAGTGTTGACATTCATAATTTTTAATATTTTTTTATTTCTGCATATTATGGGGGTACAAATGTTTAGGTTACGCATGCTGCCTTTGCTCCCCCCACCCCCAAGTCAGAGCTTCGAGCATGTCCAGCCCCCAGATGATGCGCATTCCACTCATTATGTATGTATACACCCATCCCCTCCTCCATCTTTCCAACGCCCGATAAATGTTATTTCTATATGTGCACTTAGGTGTTGATCATTGAAACCAATTTGCTGGTAAGTACATGTGGTGCTTATTTTTCCATTCTTGGAATACTTCACTTAGTAGATCTCTAACCATCAGGGAAATGCAAATCAAAACCACAATGAGATATCACTTATCTCCAGTGAGAATGGCCTTTATCAAAA
>CAUYSK010127301.1:0-39762 GCA_963575035.1 Avahi laniger
GGCTCATGCTTGTAGTCCCAGCTACTTGGGAGGCTGAGACAGTAGGATTGCTGGAGCCCAGGAGTTTGAGGTTGCTGTGAGCTAGGCTGACGCCACAGCACTCGCTCCAGGCAAGAGAGTGAGACTCTGTCTCAAAAAAAATAAAATAAAATAAAATAAAAAAAAGAGAGGTAGATAATAAAGTATGGAAAGGAGACAAAATACAGGGGGACTTCCATTGTCACTCCTTTGTAAATGAGATGTCAGTGGGTTACCATCCCCCGCAAAATGTTAAATGACTTTCGAAGTCCTTGCCCTTCAAAGGGTAAGGAAATTTCCTCTTCAAATAGTGGTTTATCATCTTGGCTGTACACCTTGGGAATTACCTGGGAAACTTTTAAAAATATCAATGCCCGGGTCCTACCCCGTAGAGATTCTGATTTATTTGGTCGGGGTGCAACCCAGACAGCAGGAATTTTCAGAGCTCCCCAGATGATGCTAATACGCAGCCGAAGTTGAAAAGTATCACTTTACAGCTTCCCTTTAAACCGTCTCAGATATCACAGAACAAACTACAGACAAGTTAAGAATCTTTTGCGTTTCCACTGAAGTATCTTCTGCTGTTCTTGAGACAGACCCTTACAGATGCATTCCATCTTCAGCTGCCCACCAGGCATCTTGACGGATAAAAGGAACAGATGAATAAATAATCTATTTTCAGATTTTGTTTTGGAGGGAAGCCTGTTGCTTCGTTATCAAAAACGGCATCTAAAGCACCTCATAAAAATCTGAAAGTCACCCCACGTTTGTTTAATTAGTGCGAACGACTCCAGCCCATAGCGTGCCAGAGTCTGAGGAAGCGATCTGATTAAGAGCGCCTGCTGGAGGTTTAATGGTTTGTCATGTAAACTCATGTGCCCTGTTCAAAGTGGTCACCCCTTCTCCAAGTGCCACGGTGACGCCATGGCTGCCACCCTGGACACGCGTTTTCCACAAGCTCCTGCTTGTACGCTGTCACCCACGAGACCAGAGCTCCTCAACGGTACACAAAAGCAGCTGCTGGAGGGAAAAGCAAACCATGGTCTGGACATATTCAAGTCATTCTCCCCACCCCGATACAGACCTTTCCCGCAGTCGGCTGTGTCCGGGTCCGAGAGGAAGCCGCCATCTGCCCTCCGGCTTCCACGTGGGCTGTATGGTCAGTGAAAGCAGAATGGACCCCCTCTTTGCCTCGCAGCCGTCTGCATCTCGCTTTGTGGCATAGTGTTGAGTCGGCTTCCAGCATCCATCTGTGACTTGGCAACAAGAAAAAGAAAGGCCGGGCGCGGTGGCTCACGCCTGGAATCCTAGCACTCTGGGAGGCCGAGGCGGGCGGATCGTCTGAGCTCAGGAGTTCGAGACCAGCCTGAGCAAGAGCGAGACCTCCGTCTCTACTAAAAATAGAAGAAATTAGTCAGTCAACCAAAAATAGAAAAAAAACAAAAAACAAAAAATTAGCCGGGCGTGGTGGCTCGCACCTGTAGTCCCAGCTACTTGGGAGGCTGAGGCAGGAGGATCACTTGAGCCCAGGAGTTTGAGGTTGCTGTGAGCTAGGCTGACGCCACGGCACTCTAGCCAGGGCAACAGAGCAAGATTCTGTCTCAAAAAATAAAAAATAAAAAATCTGTGTAACAGAATTTCTTCCACATGGACATAAGAATGTATGTGCAAAATCACAAGTATTGACAAAGATGTAGAGAAATTAGAACCCTTGTGCGTTGCTGGTGGGAATGTAAAATAGTACAGCCTCTGTGGGATACAGTACTGTGGTTTGTTGCAATATTAATCATAGAGTTATCATATGATTCAGCCATTTCACTTCTGGGTACCCAAAAGAATTGAAAACAAGGACTCAAACAGACATTAGTATACCAATCACCGATGTCTACAGCAGCATTATTCACAATGGCCAAAAGCTGGAAACAACTCAGACGTTCACTGATGGATGGATAAACAAAATGTGGTATATACATACAATGAAATATTATTCAGCCTTAAAAAGGTAGGAAATTTTACAATATGCCACAACGTGGATGAACGTGGAGGGCGTTATGGTAAGTGAAGTAAGACACACACACACACACACACACACACACACACACAAATACTGTATGGTTCTGCTTATATGACGTACCTAGAGGAGTCAAAGTCATAGAGACAGAAAGTAGAATGGTGGTTCCCAGGGACTGACTGGAGAGTAAAGGGAAGTTAGTGTTTAACAGAGTTCAACTTGGGAAGACGAAACAGTTCTGGATAGATGGTGGCCAATGTTGCGTGACGTTATGAAAGTACTTAATGCCACGGAACCGCACACTTAAAAATGGTTAAAATGGTAAATTTTATGTCAAGCGTATTTTACCACAATTGGAAAAAAAAAAAAAAGAATTTGATGCTAAGCCAAAGAGTGTCACTTCTGAACAGAACTTTGATGCCCTGAGGACATTTTTTTCTTCTTGTTTCAGATTCAACACTATGCGTAACGGGAGGACAGATGATATTGGAAATCTGGTCTCAAAATAGGCAGAATGTTACTGAGTTTGTCTTTTTTTTTTTTATTCTGTTTCTTCTATTCAGCTTCGTTCCCATACAAATAATAAATAACAAAAAAACTGCTAATTTTTATTAAACAGTTAGACACTGGGATAACTATGCTCTTCACAAAATTGATACATCATGAAGATTCAATAAGATAACATGTATAAAATGCTTAAGGTCCTTACTAGTAGTATTTGTTATTTTTATCTTATTTAATTCCCCAAACATTCCTATGATATTGTTATGACAATATATGACTGTTGTTATCCCTGCTCTACAGGCAAGAAAAACCAGGGCTCAGAGAAGCTAAGTGATTTGTCCATGGTCACACAGCATATAGCACAGCTGAGGCTACAGAGCAAACTGTCAGACTCCACAGTCCACGTGCTTGAGCGCTGTGCCGAGAACACTTTGTCAAGTCTTTGATTTCCATGAGAAGATTCTGTTTGTAAACATGGACTAAATAAAGCAAGTTTTAATTTTTTAAACTTTAAAATATCATTTACTAACTCATTTCTGTAGTCAAATATCATAGTGTGTATTACTATGTTCAGAGTAGTAAATGATTTGTTCAAAATAACATGGTTGAAAAGCACGCTATTTAAAAGACCCCTCAATCCTACCTTTCCCCAGCCTATCCTTCACGTCCTGTTCCCCAGTGGCAGCCACCCTGAAACCTTATACCTTTCCCGCTGGTACTTACTGTCATGCTTCTAAACAAATTGTACTGCAATTCCTGATTTATCCATTTTTTAAATGTCTATTGACTTATACCTCCAACACTAAGACCACTCCTTCCTTACCCTCCTCCTATCTCACCAACCTCTTTACCTGGCAATCCGGGAGCAGATCAATGGTAAATGTTTATGCTGTGACCATATAAATATTGTTTACCACCAAACCAAGGAGTTCACTCTGACTATGCCTCCTTTTTTGTACAACCCTTTGGTTTTCCTAGAATTAATAATTGCCTTGCCTTTTTATTTGTCTGGCTTTCTAAGTATTGTTTCTAAGTAATTTTCCAAATGCTCCAACATCTCTGCCACAGGCCTATCGGTAATATTTTCTCTACATTCAAGGAATTGATTCTGTGTTTTTCCTGGAGATCTCCTTCCAGAGTCCTCTGTTCTCTTGCTCCCATCTGGACAAGTCACTCTCTAGAGGCTGTTATATAGCTGTTGTTCTGAATCATCTCTTGGCCATTATCCTGCAAATCCCTTTGCCTCTTGCTCATTTTGAATGTCCTCTCCCTACAGTCTTGCCTTGCTCTTTCATTTTGTTGGAACACATTTTCAAAAGCTTACTAAGCGAGAATACGCGGAAGGTAAGTTTTTTAAGTGTCTGAATGCCTGACAATATCATTGTTCTAATCTTACACTTCAGGGGCTGGGTGCAGTGGCTCATGCCTGTAAACCTAGCACTCTGAGAGGCTGAGATGGGAGGATCGCTTGAGGTCAGGAATTCAAGACCACCCTGAGCAAGAGCAAGACCCCGTCTCTACTAAAACAGAAAAAATTAGCCAGGCATAGTGGTACACGCCTGTAGTCCCAGCTACTTGGGAGGCTAAGGCAAGAGGATCACTTGAGCCCAGGAATTTGAGGCTGCTGTGAGCTAGGTTGACCCCATGGCACTCTAGCCCAGGCAACAGAGTGAGATTTTGTCTAAAAAAAGAAACAAACACCCTACTCTTCAATGCTAGTTGGGCTGGGTATAGATTTCCAGATTGGAAAGCTGGTGATTGCTCTCCCCTCAGGTGTGGAACATCTGTGTCTATCACATACCTTTTTAATTCCTTGATATTGCTTTAGTGGAATTTCCAGAAGAAGCAAAGATAAACGTAGGGTATTTTGTCTGCCATGCTTAGTTAAAAATCCCTCCATCAATGTTTTGTCTCTTAAAACTTGTTGAAATCTCTTATCCACTGTTGTCTCTCCTCCCATTATCTTTGTTCTTGTGAGTTAATGTTTACATCCTGTTATTGTTTTCCAGCCAGGTTTTGAGAAGAAGAAGAAATAAATGTGTCTCTCAATTTGCTATTTTTAATTGGAGATCCCACAATAGTTTATTAGACAAAATTCAAATGTCTTAAATCAAATTTGTTAAGAGAGCGTTCTAAAATTTCCACAAATATTTCTGAAATTGGAGATACCTGGAGCTTCGCTAAACTACAATGGGGAAACACAGTTCTCTACTCTTAATTCTTTCTTTGTAAAGGATGATCTCTAAGGCCAACCCTGAAAGAGCTGACATTGCAGCCCACCTCTGGATCGCACTCTTTGCAGCCAGACAGCAAGTCCTTCCTTGAAGAGCATCTGAGCAGTGCATCTTCATGGTATCATGACTCCATGAGTTTCCTATCGCTGCTGTAACAAATCAGCACAAATGTATTGGCTTAAAACACAAGTTTATTCTCTTACAATTCCGGAGGTCAGAAGTTCAACATCATCTCACTGGGCTCATAATGTCAAGGTGTTGGTGGGGCTGAGTTCCTTCTGGAATAGGTGAGAGGCAGCACGAACCGGATATGCTGAACTTGATTCCTACCTTTGTCTACAATCACGTTTCACGTGTGTTGACAGCTTACTCTGTCCCAAGCACTGCACTACGTGCTAGACACGAATATCTCATGTATTTCTCTCAACAACTCTCGGAGGCAGGTACTGTTATTAGAATCCTTATTTTGCAGATAAGGAACCTGAAGTCCAGAGAGGTTAAGCAACTTTATTTTGTGAGACACAGCAGAGATCCCTCTTAGGGGTCTACCGGGGCCTCCCAAGCATGGAAATAAAGGAAAATCTTGAGACCCTTCTGGGTAAGTTCTAGGCACCCACCTAGACTTGAAAAGCGAAAGGGCCACCTGATGAACAGGAAGAAAGTAATGACAAAGGTCCCCCCCCAAGCCAGCCAGAGTCATGAGGTGTTTCAGTTCCCTGTGGAAACTAAAAGATGGCATCTTAACATATGTTCTTGAATTGTTTTTCAGAAACCCCCACAGATGGAAAAGCAGATTAGGGAGAATGAAACTCTGACCACTGTTCTTTGTTCTAAATTTCTCCTGAGGAACATGGAGGAAGTCACACCTATCTCGACATCCCTTTCCGCAGATCCAAGAATCCCCGAATCCACCTGTGACCCAGAGGTCCCTGCTTCAGGATATCCTGCCTTTTGGGGCCAGGCCAACGTTTCACCTCCGTGTATTGATTTCAACTTCTGCTTTCCTGAAATGTAATTTTTAAGTCCTTTAAAAATCCTTGGCCTGGCGCAGTGGCTCATGCCTATAACCCTAGCCCACCCAGCTAATTTTTTATTTTTATTTTTTGTTGAGATGAGATCTTGCTGTGTTGCCCAGGCTGGTCTTGAACTCCTGGTCTCAAGCGATCTTTGTGTTCGGCCTCCCAAAGTGCCGCAATTACAGTTGTGAGCCACTGTGTATTGTTGCTATGGTTGTTTTTTCCATTTAGGAACCCACAGTGGATCTAGTTCTACGCGTACTTTCTCTTAATTCTTTCACCCACCTACTGATGCTCATCAAAATCGTTGCAAATGTTTTTCCCAAAAAACTAGCACAGTAGGAACTTTCTTTTGCAGCTCAAGCCCTGGTTACAACAACCGTGAGGAGTGACAGGTCTACCTCTTATTAAACCATCTGAATAATCTTTTCAAAACATAGTGCAACGATCTCTTCCATACCAAATTTCTCTATGCCTGCAGGATAGCTCTAAATCCAAACTGCTTGGCTTAGCATATAAGAATTTTCAGAATCTGGCCCACAAAGCCTTCTGACAGTCTACACACACATCCCATGCCCCCACGGGCTCTCTTCATTCCACCTGATTGGTCTTCTTTCAGACTCTAAAATGCACCAGCCTGTCTGGAATCTGGGCCTTCCAACATGCTCTCTTCTGTACCTGGCCGTCTTTCTCTGGACCCTCTTCGCCAGGGTAAATTCTACTTATTCTTCAAGTCTCCATTGAAACATCACTTCCTTAGGAACTTCCTTTACTTTCTTCATTCTGGCTACATGCATCACACTTGTAATTAACTTACTCAAGGTCTGTTGGGCTGCAATTCTCCACGACCCACTGGGGGGTCTGTCTCTTTAACCTGCTGTGTCCCCAGGGCAATATGTCACAGTGAGTGGCACATTGCAGGCATCAATAATTTTTTTGCTGAACCAGTAATGTTGAATGACTCACTGGGAAATTTTGCTGCTTCTAGATAAAACACAACCATGTAGGTGCAGTCTCATGTTGAATATTTGGTTCTACTGACAATAGTAAGAGACAAATCATTTACCAAAATAAATGTACCCTAGTTTCTTTTCCCAAAAGTACCTTATTTAAGAGTCATTGTTCTTTTCTCACATTTATTTTTTAACTTATTGATGGCTTTAATCATTGTCAACCAATGTATTCTAAATGAGTCTTTAATAATCCAGCTATCTGAAGTAATTGGGACCTGATCTTGTTATTATTTCTATTGTCTCTTGCTCATGGTGGCATGTTTCCTTGCATGTTTTGTAATTTTGACTGAGTAGATCTTTAACTATGGGAATCCTGTACGTCTAGGCTGAAGCTTTGTCATTCCAGAGTTTGTGTTCAGTTAATTTCTTGACTTAGGGGTTTCTACAGTATAAATTTGAACCCCAAACCTATGTGAGTATAGTTTTATATTTACTTTAAAATATTTAACTGACAAAAGTTTATATATTCCAGATGTACGACGTGATTTGATATATGTATACATTACTGAATGATTATCACAATCAAATTATTAGCACATCCATCACTGGCCATGCCATACATTAGACGACCAGAATTTGTTTATCTTGTAACTGAGAGTATAGTCTTAGTGTGACAAATTTAGAGGGGGGGTTCTTCCTACCCAAGACCCAGAATAAGACAGATAAGTTTCTTTGTCATTCTCCTACACTGGCTGGAGAGGTTTTTCTGCCCATTTTCCCTAAGGGTGTAGTTCTCTGAGGGTCCTCCTTTGTGTGGAGGTTGTAGTTCTAATTCCACCAAAGCCTTGTCCCTTTGCCTTTTGGGGCCTTTGAAACTCAAACCCCTTCTGCCTCCAAGCAGACTCAGTTCATCTTTCCACTCTGGTTTTCACATCTTTTTCTGACTCCTTGGAATTATCTCCATTTTCTGGCATTAAAAACTGTGTTTGCTATAGTTTATCCGGCATTTCTAGATGATTATTAGTGGGAAAGTTTTTTGATTATTTAGTCCAAAATATTACCAAAAATGGAAAGCCTGTAGACTAATTTTTAGCCTTTCCCTCATTCTGTGTGCATGAGTCTATTTTTATAAAAGGGCACTTTGTTCTTATTTTCTGGTATATATATTTACCACTTTTCTCCTCTTCTTCTACATTTACAACAGTTACATTATAGAACTAAATACCTTCTGTTAATAATACCTCACGTATAAACTATTCTTTTTTCCCCTTAGTATTTGGCTCTCATTACTGGTTCTATTTCATCTCCTTTCCTAACTATTTTAATATAATTTTCTAGTGAACAGGCACAAAATATAGCTAGTATTTGATCTACATGGCACCTGCTAATTTGAATAATCTATTTTCAAAAAATAAATTATTCCAATGTTGCATATTAAAAAAAAATCTTGAGGTCAACAAAACTGCTGGCATTGTTTCCATACATACTATTGTCAAAATACTGGCAAACTTGGTAGCACTAGGTAGCTAAGTTTTGAAAGTTTAGTACTAGTATTGCAAGTTATATTTATAACTCTAATGAAAATCTTGACTTGCTTCACACTCTTTTTTAGGCCTAGATAAATTTCTTTTGTTCTTAGATCTGGGAATGCATGCATATAAATATTTCTACTGACACACAAGTATATCAAGTATACTTGACACGGATAATATTTGCAGTCTAGGAGTGCTACAGTAGAGGTTCCAGTTTTTAACACTGCTCCTCCTTGCTCATAGCTTACTTGAAATCTCTCATTTACCTGACACCAAGTAAAAATTAGATAACTACTGAAGTGACTGCTCTTGTTACTGCTAGCATCAAGGTTACACATTAACTAACTTATCTCTCTTGTCCAGGTGTGACGGCTCACGCCTATAATCCTAGCACTCTGGGAGGCCGAGACAGGATCGCTTGAGCTCAGGAGTCTGAGACTAACTCTGAGCAAAAGTGAGACTCCCATCTCTAGCAAAAAGAAAGGAGGGAAAAAAAAAACTCAGCCGGGCATTGTGGTGTGTGCCTCTAGTCCGAGCTACCCAGGAGGCGGAGGCAGAAGGATGGCTTAGAGCCCGGTAGTTTGAGGTTGCTGTGAGCTACCGTGATACCACTGTACTCTACCCAGGGTGGCAGAGTGAGATTCTGTCTCAACAAAAACAAACAAGGCAACTGAGCACCCCTCCTCACAACCTCTCACCCCTTCATATTCTTAAATATATATATACACATACATACACACACACATACACACACACACATATACATATAAAATAAATAAGTAAATAAAAAAGAAAAGATAAAATAACAAATGTGTTATTTGCTCATGAGTCTACAGATCGGGAACTCTGGCAGAGCTCAGAGGGGCAGTTCAGTGTTGCACGTGGTGTTGGCTCTGGTGGCTTCCTGTGTGGCTGACGGATCCAAGATGGCCTCACATGATGGCCGGCACTGTAGCTGGAAGGGCTGCAATGACTGGGCACTGGCGAGGATAGCTGGGCCTCTTTTCCGGTGGAGTTGGCTGGACTTCCTCACATGTCTGGAGTGTGCGTTACGGCTGTCAGATACGTTCCTCATGTCCTCTTTACTTGGCCTCTTTTTCCAGTAGGATAGCTTAGACTTTCTTACAGGGCAGATGGTATCCCCTCAAATTAAAGTGAAAACTTCTAGACCTTAACTTGGATGTCCCAGAATAGTATTTCCACTGCATTCTATTGGCCAAAGCAAGCCAAAGGCCAGCCCAGACTCAAACAGTGGAAATACATTCCACTTCCTGAGAGGAAGAGCTACGTGCACCCACTGGGATGAGAGGAACTGTTGGCAGCCATCTTTGTGGCCAATGTCTCACACTTTCCCCAGATAAATAGCAGCCACTCCGTTTATGAAACTGCTGCCAGTCACAGGGAAGTTTATTGACTATAGCCCAGTACTAGTATTAGGGTAGTATTTAGTACTTTAACTAAAGATGTCAAAGTTCTTTTCCAGCATAAATATACTTAGGGCAGTGTTTGAAAGTTGCTATTATTTTTCAGTACTTATAATTTCAAGTGAGAAGGTGCAATCTCACTTAACATTAAAGCTTAAGCTAAATTCTCCTAGTCTTTAGAATCTGAGGGAACTATCTTTAGTTCATTATCTCTGTGTGTGTCTTCTCCCTGGTGGTCACTTAGGAGTATGGGAGACATGAATAAATTATCTTGTTTTCTTGTTCTGATAATACCATATTGCATACTTGAAATAACTTTCTAATCCCACTAATTGTTTTTAAAGAAATAACACGATTTTGATTTTGCAAATTTTATCACACCAAGTTCTCCGCATTTGGGTACACCGAGATCTTACCATTGAAACCCTTCCTGGTGTTAAGCAGATGGATAATTTTGAAATATGTACGTATGGAATTCAGTTGTGTGACTATCCAAATACGCCAACCAGTTCCATGGCATTTGGAATTATGCAATGGAAAATGTTTTCAGTGATGCCCTTTTATGTGTTAATTTTGCAAAATTTATTCCTGATTATAATTTCAAATCACCTGAGCAACAGCAGAAAATTAGAAGTTGTATTGAAACCAAGAACTTACTTGAATTTAGCATTAAGAAAACATTTTCAATTAATTAATTGGCATAAACTGAAGATAACCCATATTCAACAAGCAATTCTGGTTGACATTTCCCAAAATATGACATATTGAATATGTTGTTTTTGTCCTGTACCCCTTAAATTAAGGAAAAAATTAAAGCAGAGGGTATAAAATCATTTATTCCCATGTGACTCAGAAAACTTTAATTAGTTACACCTTTAAGGAAGAAATTTGCTGCTGTTAAATTTTGTTAAAATCTGTAATTTAAATGGCCTTTAAATTTCGAGACTTTTTCATGACACAATTGTCCAGTCTTCATATTAATGAAGGTGCCAGATATTTTAATTTTCTGCAGATTTGCCAAGTCTCTTTAGTCTGGAACAAGATTTAACTCTAAGGTGTGTCCCTTTAAAAAAAAATAACCAAAAACTTTCTGTTAAGTTGAAAGAATTTAAAAGTCTCACTTTAAAATTTAAGAGTCTCACTCTGCTGCCGGGGCTAGAGTGCCATGGCGTCAGCCTAGCTCACAGCAACCTCAAACTCCTGGGCTCAAGCAATCCTTCTGCCTCAGCCTCCCAAGTAGCTGGGACTACAGGCATGTGCCACCATGCCCGGCTAATTTTTTCTATATATTTTTAGTTATCCAGTTAATTTCTTTCTATTTTTAGTAGAGACGGGGTCTCGCTCTTGCTCAGGCTGGTCTCGAACTCCTGAGCTCAAATGATCCTCCTGCCTCGGCCTCCCATAAAAATATATTTTGATGGTCTATATCTGAAACACATAAAGTATCTTCAAGTTTAAAATTTCTCCTCCATATTGACTTGGGGCAACCTTGGCACCTCAATTTTCAATACTTAACCTCTTGCTTTACTTTTGAGCATTGCATTTATTTAAAATATACATTGTAAAAAATCACATTGCCATTAAACTTAGGCCAAATGCTTTGAAAGAGTGAATTTATGGGGACTGGAGGAAAGAGATAAAATGTCTATAAATAGCCATTCCTGTGTAGCATCTTCTGTATAATAAAGTGTCGTGTAACTCTGCCATGCAACGTAAATAATGATAGTAATTTGCATTTTCTTATTACTATGCATCCTCGAATGGAATTTATAGCCTTTTGCCAATATTAAGGTCTATTTCTCACTTCATTACATCCCCAGGGTCCCTAGCGTGATGATAGAGGGGCAATACGCTGTCTCTCTGTTTTGCACACAGATTTTACAACAGGTACACACCCAACTGCTTTTTACCCTGCATTTTCAGTCTCACAAACCCAAAAGCAGTGTGGCCTGAGGCTGGAGCAATGCCACACAGAGCCAGAATAATGTAACTACACTTTCACCACCATCCTATGAACACATTTCTGTCTTTGTTAATGATGACGATTGCAGAGATTCTATCCCAGGGCAATTATACTAGACTCAAGTAGGAAGAATAAAGAAAGATTGCAAAAGAAGAAATATTTAAAAATTTTTACCAGCCTGGAGGGCCCATTATTAGTGTGCAAAATAATGTGATCAACAAATTAACTAAGTTTATTTTCTGCTGGAGACTCAATACAAAAGACTAAGGGGGATTTTTTTTTTCCCCAAGTAATTAAGCCTTAGAGTTCTGGGGTATTGGGTTTGCCTAGCGCAGGGGAACTTGAATGGCTAGGAACTTTGGGACTTGAAGTTGAACTGTCAAAACATCAGGCCCTAGAGGGGAGTAGGTGAGAGAGTTGTGTGTGAGAGGAGCAGCCCAATTCCAGGAAGAATTCCACAGTAGGGATGTAGACCAGCCCTGAGGGTAAGGACAGTGGGACTGAGATACATTGCATGGTATCCAGGGCTTAGCAACTGAAACGTGCCTATGAATTGCCTGGAGACCTTGTTAAAATGCAGATTTGGATTCAGGAGGTCTTAGGTGGGGCCAGAGGCTGCATTTCTAACGAGCTCCTATGTGGTGTGGATGCTGCTGGTCCCTGGACCTCACTCGGAGTAGCCAGAGCGTAAATCACATCCCGTCTCTATATGGTTCTCTTGGAGGTGGGGACGTGGTAAGAACTTTGAAGAAGGGGCACAGGGAAGTCTAAATGCCAAACTCTGTGGCACTGGGAACAATGACAAAAGTTCTAGGTGGCTAAGTTGTACACTGAGGGAAAAAACACTATAGCAAAAGAGCTGCCAGTCTTCAAGGGGATCGTTCCAGTCTGTACAAAGAGCATCAGTTCTAACAGACTGCATTAAAAAACTGAAGACCAAAGTCCTTTCTCCAAATGTCCTGGCCTATTTCCCCAACACCTCTTAGGCATCTTGAATGAACTTGAGAAAGAAAGGAACCCAACCCTCAATCTCCAACAGAATGAATTTCCAAACTATCTTGGCTTGAGACAGCAACGGTGGAGGATCTTGAGCCAGACACATTTAACATAAAAAAATTTTTAAATGTGAATTTTCTTGAGCCCATGTGTATGCAGCAAATTCACATGAGTTAACTTTTCCAATCTGGAAATTAGAACCAGATTTCGGAAGTAATAAATAACCACTTATTAGTTATTCAATCAACAAATGGTAGGGGATGATGAATGAAGTCCCTAAACTCTAATATGTAGGATTTTGGGGCTTCTTACAAGAGAAGGAGGCAGGAGAGGAAGGACCTCGCTGTCAGTCTGCCATTTTGCTATGGTCATTGAAGACAATGGATCTTTCCCTTTATACACGTTCTTCAAGTTGTCCTTTGAGATTTTTTTCCCTCCTTCAAGTACTCACTCTTCATTTAAATATGATTCCACCAGTATAAACACGTTCAGGAGAAAGACCCAGTTTGATTTTTTTTCTGCCAGAATCTTCCAAAGACAGCCTCGAATCCCATTCTCTCAAAAGAACAAGTCTTAAAAATAAACTAAGGCAGTAAGTGCTCTGTCCAAAACCAAGTTTCTTCCAAAGCCGAGAGTAATAAAACCCAGGACTCCCTTTCCTTAATCCAATTTTAAGAGCAAATGCCTTCTGTTGGCAATTTTGTTTCCAATTTATGATCCTGCCATCTCCAGGACTTGATGTTTTATTAGAGTATTTCCAAATCTGGTTGTGACTATACATGAAAAGTTTGTGCCTTGTGTTCATCGATGTAACAATTCACACGGAGACACCAGCTTGACTTGCCGGTCAGAAGGGCTAAAATCCAGGCAGAAGGTGAAGGTAAGAAGGAATTACTGCATCTTTTTCCTGATCATCTGTCCTTGACAAATCAGGTGACACAAAGTGAACCATATAGTGTTTTCACTTGGCCAATAATTTGTTTTTAATTAATTGCCAACATTTAATATACAGGAATTTCATGTAAATTCCAAATGTCTGGTTCTCTTGAAAAATCATAAGATCTGGCAACATGTGACGGGTGTTCCTCATGCCTGAGTACTGGTGTGGTGGACATCTGTGATACTTTTGGCCGCCCGCCTATGAATCTCCCCTCCTATATTCAGGAGTGTCCCCAGTTCACAAGGCATGGAGAGAGGCAGATGTGATTTCCCACAATTCAAGGTACATACAAGATACTCACCAGCACGCAGCCCAGGCTTGGCCAATTAGGCATGTCTCCCAGACTTATAATGGGGTGCTAATTTTAGGAAGAATGCAGGACAGAAGTGGTGAATAATTTCTGACACTAGAAGATGAAGGCAACATCTAGGCAACATCTAGGCAGCAAAAGCAGAAGTTTCCTTACCTGTTTGGTTCAGTGGAGTAATTTTGACCCTGGTTTCAGGTGCATGACCAGTCTTGGCTCCATTTTCCAAGCCAAATACTCCCGTCTTCCTAGTGACAATGGCAGCTATCCAGTATCTTATTATACTCCTTTTCTGCTTTAATCTTAACTATGCCTTCTTGAAGCAGGTCATAGTTTCCACTCAACCCTCTTCCTTTATAGATTAACTTCCAGGCTACTTAGTGATAGGTGAGTCTGTAACTCTGGGCTTCATCTCTCTTTCTCTTTATAATGAAAGCACTGGGAAGAAGGTAAAGATCGCCCAGCACAAGAATCAGCACAGTTAGGAGGAAAAGCTTCACAGAAGCCCCGCCCATCATTTCTGCTTACAGCTAATTGGGCAGAACTGGATCACGTGTGCATCTCTTAAGCCAATCAGTAGCAAGGGGACTTGGATCGCCGTGATTGGCTTAGTCTAGTGCAGTAAGTAGTTCAGCTGAATTTTAGAATCACGTGGGAGGCTCTCTATAGTGCCATTGGAGGGCGCCACTCCCAGAGGCCAGACTTAATTGGCCCGGCTGGACTTCTGGCAGTTGAATTCTTAAAGTGTCTCAGATGCTTTTAATGTCCAGCCAGTGCTGAAAATGATTGATCCAGTCTAGTCCCCGCCCCCGCCCATTTTACATAGGCGAATACTGAAGTCCAAAGAAATGCTGAGTAACTTGCCCAAAGGACTATACTTTCAATTAATAGAAAAACCTGAAATAAACAAAACCACATACACACACAACATTTAATAGGACAATTTTGTTTTTCTAGAATATGCATGTGGGTACCATTAAATAAAATTTATAGGAGGCCATTGTTTTAGACTAAGCTCCTGAACTAGGCTCCAACAGACCAGACCAAAGCAGAATGGAGGCACCCATGCTAGGTGCCGCGTAATCAAACTGAACTTTAAAATAGGCCAGTTTAAAACAAAACCCAAAACAAAAGAAACAAAAAAAAAACCAGGAGATTTTTTTTGGGTCCAGGGCCCACTCAACCTGAGCAGGCATAATAAGAAAGTCCCCTCTGCTTTAATCCTATAAGGAAAGAACTTTGACATGGCCAATATACTTTCTGTCCCTTGTTTCTGCTTTCTTCAGCCTTTTCTGCTTATAAAGTGCACTCCTATGCTCAGCTCATAGGAGCACCCTTCTGTTTTATAGACAGGATACCGCCCGATTCATGAATTGCAAATAAAAGCCAACTAGGTCATTAAACTCGATTTGTTGAAATTCGGATTTTGGACAGTATTCGTTTTCTTAGAAAGTGAAGTCCTGGAGAGCTCAAGAACTGAGAAGCAGTACAGTGCAGTGAAGTAGCTCTCAAACTTGCACAAATCAGAATCCCTTGGAGGGCTTTTTACTACACAGATGGCTGGGCCCCAGCACCACAGTTTCAGATTTCATGGGTTTGGGGTGAGGGGAAGAATAATTACCATTTCTAACAAGTTCCCAAGGGATGCCGCTGCTGTTGTCGCTGGTCTAGCAAGAGCTAAAGAATCAGACTCTTGGTTAGATCCAGTGCTGCCCCCACACCAAGTGAGAACTTGAACAAATTACTTAATAAATCTACAAAATGCGGCCAGTGATAGTACCTTGGCTTCTTGCAACAATTGAGTGAACATAATAAATGTAAAGCACTTAGAACAGTATCTTGCCAGGAGTGACTGCCTGATAGATAGTAGCCATTATCATTCATTCATTCATCAAACAATTATTAGTGGGTGCTTCCTTTGAGCCAGGCACTGTTCCAGGCACCAAAAGTGGTCAATAAGTCAAAATTTCTCCTCTCAATGAGCTTACTAAGGAGGCGGACGACAGATGATCTCGTAATGCATAATATAATGTCACATGGAAGAATTTTCCATTTCAAGCAAACTGGTCGGCAGGTGCACACAGAGTTTTATGAGAACTTGTTCCTGTCTCGTTCTAATCTTCCAGCTCAAGGAGGTGGCGGCATCGTGCTTCTAATGCAAAGGGTCTTTAGCAGGATGGCTCTTACCATGGTGGTTGAATAAAGCCCAGGTGATAGTATAGTCCCACTAGCCAATCCTTTAGGTTTTGTTTGAAAGGAAAAATTTGAAACCAGAACAGGATAAATGGAGAATGTGAAAATGGAAGGAAAAAGTAGGATGGCATTGCGCCGGATGCTTTACGTGTTATTTCACTGAATCTTCACAACCATCTTTGAGTAGCTATTATCGGACGAAGAGAGAAGCAGCCTGCCCAAGGCTAAGTGGGAAAAGTGGCTGCTAATGATCTGAACACTGGCGTTAAAGTTGACCTCGGAAGGAAGCAGAGAATAGGGCATATATTTGCCCACTGTCCTTCTGCTCTGTTCCTAAAGCAAGTGACAGCGATGTAATCAGAGGCAAGGGGTCAGCTACCTCCGAATCAGATCACTGTTGACCCCAGCCCAGCCTCCTTTCCTTCCAGGTTTTTGTCTTTCTCATCGTGTTAAAAAAAAAAATAAAAGACTTTATTAGGGATGCTATATACACTCAGGGCTGGAAAATACAGAACAGAAAAAAGGAAGAAAATAAAGGTGATCCGGAATCCCCTCGTCTCAGGAAAAAAACTCTAAAATTTTGATACCGCTTCTCCTCAGTATCTGAGATCACAGGGACCCTGCCGTTTGTGTTTATTAATTAGTCCCTTCCCGTTACACGTATTAACCCAACTGAAAGGTTTTTTTGTTTATTTTCACCCTGCAGTCGTTTGCTGGAGGTTGACTCTCTAAATTTTGTTGGGGTGAGGGACGCGGATTCGGGAGCTAGGCAGGTTGGAGTTGTTTTGTTTGGGGGTTGTTTTCTACTTCCAAATATCCACACCTCCCAGCTTTGGGGCCGAAGGTTTTCGCATATGGGCATCTATATTCAAGAACCGGCCGTGTCACTTGGGGTCGTTTTTTGCTTAGGATTCTTCTCAGCCCTGGCAGCTTTCTGTTCCTTTGAACGTAAGTGTTTGAACCTGGTGACTGCTGGAATTGGCTTTGGCCGTGATCGTAACGATGACCGGCGGCCGCAGCGGTGGCCTTGCCTCGCTCGCTCCCCCTCTCGGGACGCCCCCTCGGTATCAGGGAGAGCGCAGAGCCGGAGGGAGGCTGGCGGCCCGCGCCTCCCGGTAACCTAGCAACCGGCGCCTTAGCAACGCAGAGGGGGCGGGACCGAAGGAGGAAGTCGGAAGCCGGCGGGCAAGTCTCGCGAGAATTGCTTTTGCGCGCGAACTCTAAGTGTGAGGGTCCGGGGGTCAGATCGCCGCTGCGACGGCCACCGAGGACCCGGTTACCTTCGCCTCCTCGCGATGGAGACCTCAACGCTCAAGCAGCAGCCTGCAGCCGCCAAGATCAGGAACCTGCCCTGGTAGGAGGCCCGGCGGCCGCGCGGGGAGGCTGTGGACCGAGTGGGCAGCTGGCCGGACCCCAGCCCCGTCTCGCGGCCTGGGCCGAGCACAGAGGTTTTCCCCGCCACCCCCCAGCTCCCCAGTCCCCCGGACTTTCGCCAGTTCTCACCCATTCCCCCCATTCCGTTTGCGGAAAGAGAAAGCGGCTTTTGTACCTGGGTGGCAGCGCAGGGGTTCGATCCCGCGTCTTCTGACATCCCGCATTGGCTTCCATGGCAAAATGTCCTTTTCCCTCTCGCCAGAATCTTCGATGCAAATAATAATAACGCTCCCTGGTTAACTGTTATTGGATGGCTTTCTGTTAGATTAGTAGACACCACGTTAGATGTTTGATCTTACCGACTCTGAGAGACAGGCACTGCGCTATTATTCGAATTTTACGCATAAGGAAACTGCATCTCAGGAAGGTAAAATGACTTGCCCAAGGTCCAAGACTAGAAAATAGGCTTGGATTTGAACCCAGGTAGTCTGAATTCAGAGCTCGTACTTTCAACCATCCCACTTCAACAACCGTGTCCTAGTGATGCTTTAAAGACTTTTATGAGATTTGGCTTGATTTAGAACAGCTATGTTGTTCTTGTCTAATAACGAGTTCAGTTTGGTTTTAGTGTGGTAAAAAACACATAAGATGTACAGTTGTAACCATTTTAAAGTGTACAATTCAGTGGCATTAAGGACATTGAGGATTTTGGCAATCATCCCAGTTGGAACTGTTTAGTTCCAAAATTTCATCACCGCAAATGGAAACCCCACACCCACTGTCAGTCCCTCTCCATTCTCTCTCCCCCAGCTCCTTCCTCTTTTAATTAGCATAGGAAAGGATTCTTTTGCACGTAACAAAATATTCTCTCATTTATATATATTCTAATATTTAATACATGCTAAATTGTATTTCAGGGTTGAAAAATACCGGCCACAGACACTAAACGATCTCATTTCTCATCAGGACATTCTGAGTACCAGTGAGTGTCCATGTGTCAGTTGTTCTTATCCCGGCGGAAGGACCTGTGTAAATTTCTTGGTGCTGTTAGCTCTGCTGAGTGATAACTTGGAAGAATCTGCTTGGGCTTTATAGAATGTGGCTTTAAGATTTTTCATTCTTTTTCTTCAGGTAGCTACAGTCTAGTGGGTAAGTCATAAACATGAGCATAAAAATAACATTACAGAGAAGTGTTTAAGTTCACAGATGTCACCAGCACCCAAAAAGATGCCTGTAACACAGGCAGCACGCAATAAATATTTGTTGACTGGCTTCACACTGGAATCAATCCCACTTGTACTAAGAACACAGAGACCAGGCACCTACCTTAAGCTACATCTGCCTCAATCTGGACGTTGAATTGGGTTGAAGTGCATTCATGGAGGGCGGTGAATGAGGTTGCTCCCGAAGACTCATGGTGTCCCTCTTGCTTCCCGATCCTCAGTTCAGAAATTCATCAGTGAAGACCGACTGCCACACCTGCTTCTCTATGGTCCTCCAGGGACAGGAAAGACATCCACCATTCTAGCCTGTGCTAAACAGCTATACAAAGATAAGGAATTTGGCTCCATGGTCTTAGAGGTAAATAGGATTGTTCTTACTCTACCAACAGCTGAGGACTTCAGTCTCTCAACTTTGGTTCTGCGAGTTTCATTTTACTTTAAAAGTAAGGTGCCCACTGGTAGTTGGGGAAGAAGTAAATTTGAAATAAGATGTTTCGATTTACTTTTTTCTATAATGGTCATTTTGGTTTGGATTGGCATTTGTCAGCTAGAGGGCAGTTGTAGGGCTAGACGGTTTTCTTTGCCGTTGCTAACTTTTACCTAAACCCTACTTTATGGTCACTCAGTTGCTGCCTGTCTGCTGTGTACCCCTCCAGGTCCATTCTCCATCTTTCTGCCCCCTATTTTTGCCCAAAGCCTGAGCCCTGTTGACTATAACCTCCTTTGCCCTCTGGCTCCTGGTTGGGTTTGTCCAATAGGGGCCCTGGCAGGAGTGGGGGAAGGAAGTGAATGATGGCCTGACCTGCCCCGAGGGGGTTAACAGCTGAGCACATGTCACAGGTGGTACAGCCTTCTCCAGGGCCTATGCCACTCTCTCTAACCCCTTCTGGCTCAGGAATGATAATAGGCATTGCATAGCCCTATGGTTTCCCCTCACCCCACCAATACCTTTTAAAATATGTCTTTGTTTCGTTCTCTTCAAATTACTGCATTTGAGTATGCCATCTATGTACTGCTTGGACCTTAACTGATTTATTACAAAAATCTAAATGTTCTATTGCAAGAAAAATGTTTAACTTGCTTTTTAGATATGGGGCTTTGAACTGTGCTGCTACTAACGACCTTACTTCAGTGTACTAAAAACTTGGTAACGTCTGGGTTGTGGTAGCTAAAATTAGCCTCATCCTGCTTATGCCAGAAGCGCTGTTCAGTGCGATCAGACCAATTAATTATTTCTCCAATTTATGTTGCAGTGAGCGTCCTCCAAGAGTGGGGGCAAAATAGCCATTTGCCTTTTGTAACGTAATGATTTAGTGAGTTTTGAGTACAGCTGTGATTTGTTTATTATGATCTCTTGGCCATCATTAGACCTAGGGAGCTGGTTTGCTGAGCTGAATTGATGAAAAGATACATCAAAACCAAGAATTCGTAGATAGCTCAGCAACATGTTTTTTTCTTTGACTTCTCTCTTCCACATGTAGCTGAATGCTTCAGATGACCGAGGAATAGATATCGTCCGGGGACCGATCCTGAGCTTTGCTAGCACAAGGACAATATTTAAGTAAGAATTCTTTGAATAATCTCTCTCCCTAGAGATTTTGGTCAATGAGGTGGCATAGCTTAATTTTTTAAGTCTTCCTCTTTGCCACTTTATAAAGGTAAAAAAAAAAAAATGACTTTGTCAAAAGCAGCCACGGAAAAGCGATAAAGCACAGAGCTGGTGGTAAGAAACGTTATCATGCAGATATTAAAATAAAACATTATCTGCACCTGGACCAGCAAGTTCTTTAGGGAAGCATTAACTTCATTTTATTAGTTAACTGAGGACTGATTACCCTAACTAAGACTGGATGAACTAGTTTAAATTTAAATAAAAATAAGTTGAGATGGGGAAGAATAAGCAGGATGGTGGCTGAAAGAAAAAGAAAAGGGGAAAAGACTTAGGCTGGAGTAAAGGAAGTAGGAAAAGCAGACAGAGTCATCGGGGACTTTGCGGAAGAAAGATGAAGGCGCCAGAACATAAAGCAATACAGAGGTTAGACGTCAGTTCCTTCTAAGGGACGGGGCATTTCCTCTCTGTGTGACCTAAGATGTCTGTCTTGATCAAAGTTCTAGGAGAAATGGCCTTTCTGAGACAGGGCCCAATGGCACAGATGGAAAGATGTGGGTTTGGGCCCAGATGTTGAAGTGAGATTAAAGAAATCTTTAGACGGTGTTTATTTTTCTAGGAAAGGCTTTAAACTGGTGATCTTGGATGAAGCTGATGCCATGACTCAAGACGCCCAGAATGCCTTGAGAAGAGGTAGGCAGAGCTGCTGTGTACGGCGTGTGGGCTGACAAGTGCATTGGAACGAGTTAGGAGCTCTGGGTGTGAGATGAGGTGCAGTTTGTTTTCTGTTTATCTTCTGGCCCAGAGAAACCTCTGTATACCTTTCTCCATGCATCGCATCTATGATCCAGACAAGACACCTCTGTAGTAGGAGCTCTCCTTTCAGCAGCTTAAGGACATAAGCCCTGTTGAGGCTTTTGAGTATGACCAGTCATTGGTGTTTCATCCTCTTTCGCCACTGAGTTTAATTTCAGAGTTGGGATTTGTATCATTGGATGGGAGGATGAGGGACATCTTTCATTGTTAAACTATTAGATAGTCCTTTTTGCTGTTGGTACCCTTACATACAAAATTGCCAGGAAAAGAAAATCTTAAGTTTAGTTACGCTCAGAAAGCTGACATTATTTCCCTACCTGCCACATGCGATTTGGGAGGGATGGGAGAGTATCCTGTGATTTGTCCTAAGGTGGCTAGTGCAGTTCATTTCTTGTAAAGGACACTTAAAATCTCCCTGTTTAAGATTCCGAGTGAATCAGCCGTGAGAGAAGAATGATCTTTAGGAGTTTGGGGGGCAGGAGAGGATTGCAGCACATGGTTAAGAGGAGGAGGAGGAGGAGGAGGAGGACAGTTAGAATGTCTTTCGGTCCAAGAAGCCTTGGCAGCCTTTCTTCAGCATCTTGTTCTGCACGCAGTGACTGTCACTCTGGGCAGATCCCCATGCGAGAACGTTGGGTACCTACGGAGTGAAACTGGCGCCGTAAGCATCTCTCAGTTTGGGTTACTGCCCCCTTGAGTGCTCTAAGACTTCCAGACAACGTCCACTGGAAAGTCTGCAAAAAGCCATCCCGTCCCTGCCTGCAGAAGGTGAAGCGTCACCAACTTGCAAAATACAATTTTATGTAAAAGGACAGGACTAGGTCTCTTACTTTATGGGATGAGGTAGCAAAAGTGCCAGAATCATAGCAAATCGTAAAAAAGGAAGCATTTTGTAAAATCCCAGGGAGGCGTGTTCATCGGATTTTCAAAGGGGAGTGGCTGGACTCTAATCCCAAACACACAGTGCTACTCTCTCTCGGTGCAGACAGCATCCATCCCCAGCTGTTTGCATTTTTGAATCTTCTATACCCTCCAAATGACCGTAGAAAAGGTCAGGGCTCCTTGGTCCTTTGAAGAATCAGAATGGACTTTGACACAAGGTGATTTTATTTTCCCTCACCAGTGATTGAGAAATTTACTGAAAATACCAGATTTTGCCTCATCTGTAACTATCTGTCAAAGATCATCCCTGCTTTGCAGTCCCGGTGTACGAGGTTCCGATTTGGTCCCCTGACTCCAGAACTCATGGTTCCCCGCCTGGAACATGTCGCAGAAGAAGAGAAGTGAGTATCTTGAGGGCCTTTGGGGATTGAGTGTAGTGTAAGCAGGGTTCTGGGATGACCGGCTGCTTTGTATTTAGAGGAGGTGACGTTGGCCACCAGCTTAGCAGAGTGCCCAGTGCAGGCTAAGCACTGGGGACTGTTCACTGCTGTCATTTTCTCTGGTATTTCATGGCTATTCCTTCACATAAAAGTCATTTGGTTCTTGATTTTTCTTGATTCCATCCTCCTCCCCCGGAAGCTGTCCCATTTCCTCCTACGCTCTTTGTCATTGGAAACTGTAGGCTGCCGAGTCCCTTCTGCGAAGATGCTTCTAGCCTTTTTTGACTACAGGGAAGGTTCTGAGACATTACAGTCTGTAATCAGAGCAGCTGACCCAAGTGGCTGCTTATTTTAAAGGAGGAGTTTCGGCTCTGTGATCATGGATCATGCCGGGCCTCTTTCCTCACCAGAGAACATAATTCAAAGCCAGTCGCTCAATATAAGAAGCTTGGTCCTAAATACGGGCCATTCTAGTTGGGCTAGAATGGGCTCTCACTACTAATGTGAAGCCCATGTCCCTAAAAACCAGAGTGAATCCTACATCATATGGATTAGGAAAGTATTGACTCTGTTCTTGCTTTTTTCTTTCATTCTTTTAAAGCCTTAATCATGCCAGGCCATCTTGTTCCTCTGGGTGAATGCTGGTGCTCTCGGGTCTGACAGGTCCCTCCTGCCTATTTCTTTTCAGAGTCGAGATAAGTGAAGATGGGATGAAAGCGCTTGTAACTCTTTCCAGCGGAGATATGCGCAGAGCTCTGAACATTTTGCAGGTACGGTCCTACTCGTAGCAAATCTCAAGGCATTGCTTCACAAGAGTTCTTTAAGAAAAGATGTAAGCAACAGCACAACTAATCTGTAAATTCAAAAATCTGGAACTGGTAAGACCTTGATCTCATAACATGCTGGATTTCCCAACCCCTACTTTGTATTTTGATGAATTGAAAGAATCATTTGTTACAAACAAAGCAAAGGCAGGGAAGGATTCTGCACCATA
Organism: Avahi laniger; assembly: GCA_963575035.1. Classification (NCBI taxonomy): domain Eukaryota; kingdom Metazoa; phylum Chordata; class Mammalia; order Primates; family Indriidae; genus Avahi; species Avahi laniger. The sequence goes on from CAUYSK010127301.1 coordinate 23,430, forward strand.
ATAGCCAACAAGCTGCAGCCTCCTCTGATGAGGCCAGCTCTTCCAGTGTAGAAAGTTCGGGGTTTGAGCTGCCCTGTGCCCATACAACATTGCTGCCCACCTGCGTTGCTGCCTCCCAGTTTCTTCTTGGCTCCCTGCAGCTTGGCAGTTGCTGTGACAGCCACTGTGATCTCCCCCTGTTTGCACAGAGCACCAATATGGCCTTTGGGAAGGTGACAGAGGAGACTGTCTACACCTGCACAGGGCACCCACTCAAGTCAGACATCGCCAACATTCTGGACTGGATGTTGAATCAAGACTTCACCACGGCCTACAGAAGTATCCTTTCTGGGACCTCCTGGCACGTTAAGTGTCCAAGGCCTAAACATGGCCCCAGGAGCTCGGGCTGCAGCCAGCACCCATACCTTGCTGGCGAAGGGACGACCGGCTGCATGTGACTGTGGTCAGCCTGTCGTGGGAGCGAGGCGTCTGTAGGTGGAGTGGGTACCTGTCATTAACAGCCCAGAGTTCTTCCTGGGAATGCATTTGGCTGTATTCTCTAATAGGAGATACAACTTTGTCTTTCAGAAAGCCCTTACCGAAGATGAAGCAAGAGAAAAATAAAGAACTGGGATCCAACACATGCAGCTTCAAACTGAAAGAGAAACAGCTGTGTTGGGATTAAAAGCCCTACTTTAAAAAGTCACTTGCCAGGGTTTGGATTCAAAATTCTCTGCAGTCTGTTTGTTCTGGAACTTGTTCCCTTTGCCTTAACTGCTCCTCTCTAGATATCATGGAGTTGAAAACTCTGAAGGGGTTGGCACTGCACGATATCCTGACAGAGATACACTTGTTTGTGCACAGAGGTGATTACATCACACCCCGGCCGGGAAGCCGTGGAGGGAATGCCTGCTTTGGGGTTAAGGATGGTCAGAGAGGGAACACCAGGCTTCTTTCTTGAAGCAAAGAAACAGTAATGAAGTATCAATCAGAGCCCTTACGTTTAGCAGTTCTGTCTTGCTGCTGTTCAAAGCTTAATCTCTGGAACTGCTGGGGAGTGGAAAGAAACTCCTGAAGGCTAACTTTCTTTCCTCTGGGGGTCTGTGTGTATTTTATAGCAATAAGTATATTTTAATTTATATTTCTAAGAAAATATTGTCCTGAAAAGGAAAGAGGGATAAGGTAAATCCTCATATAAACTTTCATATAAACCAGCGCAGTCTTAAGGAAACCATCTTAAGTTCCACAATTAACCTTCCACACAGAGAATTGGTTCTCAACCTTGGTAGCAGATAGCAATCCCCCCGACCCAGTAAATCTCCCCAGGGAGACCCAGCCATCAGTATGGTGTGAAGCTCGCCAGGTGACTCGACGCACAGGCCTGTGGAGAAGCTCTCCCCTCCGTGACAGCCAGCCGCAGACCAAGAGGCTTAATTGGGTCCATGAATGTTGGTTCTGCCTGTGCCTTTGCAGGCCTCTTCCTGAGAAATGGTCAGCTCAAGCCCAGCTATATAAAGAATCACAAAATAGAGTGGGTAGAAAGTGCGAAACCTACGCCATTTTTACTTTCTTAGAGGTGTGGATTCTAGTGATCAGTCTGAGGCCTCGGGAGATATCAGTGTTTTGTATTTGATGTTGAAACTCATACTTGTCCTGTGTTTTTTTGTTTTTTGGTAGTAAGGGGTGACAGACCTCACTCATTTGATTTTATTTTTCCCTCAGTTGACTTTCCATCTTCAGTTCGAATACATTTATTAACCAAAATGGCAGACATTGAGTGAGTATATATTTTCCTAATTTTAATTCTTTTCCTCTTTTTTTTTTTTTCCTGTTGTGAATTCACTGTTTCTGCTTGCTTGGTTTCAGCTTTTTTGTCTAAATCATTTACGTACGGTATAATCTAGTCTTTGCTGATACCGACTGGAAGGTGAGGAAGGGTATCGAGTTGCTTATTTAAAGCGCACGGGGATAACCCGAAGGACAGGTGCAGATCGGTTACACATCTGAGGTGACAGCCTCTCCCTAGACCTTGAGGGCTTGGCCCACATCGATTGTGAAAATGCCGCTGTTAGTAGGGAGGCCTGTTTCAGTTCACACTTCTAGACTCGTGTGGGGATGAGCAGCCACCCAGCCGTGACTAAGGCATTTTGGCATAATAAAGTATACTGGGGGGAAGAGTAAACACAAACCCAAGTTTCCTCTTTGCCTGGTTCTGTAAACACTGCTATTAGCCCCCTTTGAAGCTGGCAGCTATTAAGTAGACACACAGAGCACTGGGTTCAAAGTGGACGTCAGCGTAGGCCAACTCTAATTTGCCAGCACTGGCTTTCACGTGCACAGATTGGGTCAATTCTTACCACTGCTGTGAATATGATGATCTGGCTTCCGACGGCTGGGCACTTAAAAGGTGGCAAGATGAACTGCCAGTGTCCTGCTTTACGGACTAGACCACAGACCCACAGATATGTCAGCCAAACTGCCCAGTGAAATGCCTTAGCTACGAGGGAGGAAATCTTCCATTTTAATTCCCTCTTAATGTATTTTGTGGATGAAATAATCCTTGGTTACATAAATTCTATCTTTCTATACCATTAGGACAAAGTTAAGTTTAGAACACTAGTAGTAATAACTAACAACTTTTAAAATTTAATTTGTCCTCAACAGTTTGAAACATCAAATTTAGAAATCAACAGTTCGGGCAGAGAAGACAATGTTAGGACACACGCAAGATTGCTGCGCAGGATAAATTTGTTTGGTTAATTCCCATCCCTCTCCTTCAGTGGATTTTCAGGCCTTGATCTCCCTTCTCTTAGGAAAAGGCAGCTGGCCGTGATAGTGTGTTTTCTTACCTTATGCTTGATTTCTTTTAGGTACAGACTTTCTGTTGGCACCAATGAGAAGATCCAGCTGAGTTCCCTCATTGCTGCTTTTCAAGTCACCAGAGACCTGATTGTCACAGAGGGCTAGATGCTCCGAGGCCCACTGGCCACAATTCCCAGACCTGGTAGTGCAGAGGACAGTTACGGGTTGGACTGTTGCCCAGAGAATGGGACAGAACCATGGTCACCCAAGTCTTAGAAATCTCTGTTCCAGTTCCTGGTGTGGGTGGGCACATGTTAAAAAGTACCATTTTGTGGTCATTTGGAGCAGGGGTACATAAAACAATTTTAATGTATAATTATTATATCTTAGTGTACTGCCTTTTTTTTTTTTGGAGATGGGGTCTTGCTCTGTCACCCCAGCTAGAGTGCAGTGGCATCATCATAGCTCACTGCAGCCTCAAACTCCTGGGCTCAAAGAGATCCTCCTGCCTCAGCCTCCCGAGTGGCTGGGACTACAGGTGTGGACTACCATGCCTGGCTAATATTTTTACTTTTTGTGGAAACAAGGTTTTGCTATGTTGCTCAGGCTGGTCTCAAACTCCTGGCCTCAAGTGATCCTCCATCCTTCAGCCTCCCAAAGTGCTATTATTACAAGTGTGAGCCACCACGCTCAATCCATCTGTCTTTCATGGGGAAAAAATCATCTTTTTTTCAGCCATAAGGCTTTTACCCTTCAGTTGCTTAGATGACAGAGAATTGGCCTATTGCATTTGGTCTGGAACATAAGGCTTTCGGATCTAATATGGTCCAAGTGTCTTCCAACTCAAGGGAAACAACATCTCCAAAATTAAGTTTATGAATCTAATCTTTGGCACTGTCTCTGTGTCTACTTTAAATAGGCATTAATGGATTTCTGGCCAAAATTATTATGCTCTTATAAAATGGACTCAATTCTCCTACTTTAAAAACTGGTCTTTTTATTTTCCCTCTTGAAGTAGAACAGTTACCAGCAGGTTCCAAGTAGGAAAAAACTTTAATTTTAAATATAATAGAGAGCTAGCTTTAAGTTATGCCATCGGGGGCCAATGGTTATATAACACGTACTTGGTTAATGCAGGGGAGGCCTGTGAGATTAAGCCTCACTCTAAATCTAGAACTGCTGAAAGGCCTGGGACTTCCGTACACATGTAACATTTATCTTACAGCAATTACGCTGCATTTGTGTTAGCGTTCTGTACAATGAAAATAAAGCAGCTTGCTTGCTGGTTGTGTTACAAAGTGACTCTTCTTCCCTTAGCCAGTTATAAAGATGCTGACTTGTCCAACATCCATTTATATTAAAACCTTCTGTCTCTGTTATCACAGAATAGACTTTCTTTAGAGACTGTTCTTTATAAAGGTGTCAAATTCTTAAACTGTCAAAAGGGAGAAGTTAGTTATTTCCTTTATTTCTGGAGGACCTGTTACCCAAAGACATCAGCAGAGTTTAAATCTAATGGCCAAGCAGGGCCTCAATCCATCCAGAGCCTCTCATACTCCACTGTGTGTGATATTTCAAGATAATCATGAAATTTAAACGTTTTATTTAAATTTAAATCCATTCCCAGCTCTTCCGTTGTACTACTTGTTTTAAAAGGGGATTTTTTTTTTCTTAATGGAAAAAATGAAACAGAGTGTCAAAAGGTTTTAACTGGTTTTTTTTTTTCCTTCAATGAAAGCCTGTCATTTTGAAAAGATGTTTTTCTTCGAGCAACAAAGGTGGTAGGGGAAATTCTTCGACTTTCTCAACAAGTCATATAACATTTCACTGGCCTCCATAAAGCACCAATTAAGAAAGCTAAAGAATAAGATGTTGCATTTCTTTTAAAATAATTTAAAATATATTAAATTTTCCTAAGGCAGATTTTGCTTGAATGAGGTGTCTTGATTAGATAACTACATGCCACTGAAGGAGAACAGTACTTTTAAGGAGTTATTTCTGTTCAGGGGTAGAGTTGAAACCAGCTGATTAATCTAATGAGGTTAAGCAGCAAAGACAGATCTCGTACACAGGAGTATCAGCTAAATCATGACAACACCAATTCTTTACACAGTTAAGACACATCTTCGCAACTGTTCAATTTAAGTACTATGGTTTTTAGATATCATCAGGAAAAACACAATTGTACCTTAACATCTGTTGAGAAAATACAAATAAATATGATGCTAATAAATGGCAGCTGACCGCTCAGTAGCCATTTGAACAGTCATGCAGTTTAGGAATACATCCTTGTATAATCTGACATACAAGTTGGTCATCTGCACATGCACACCATTAAAAAAGAAAAGCCAATAATAGTGTCTGGATCAGTCAGGAGCACAGCCTGATTCCCCTGTAATTTAGTTAAGCTAATACCTCACACCACATGGCTCCAGGAAAACTTTGTCCTGCTGGTCAGAAGGGAGCCAGAGGAAGGAAAGCGACCCTGACCAGAGCAGGAGAGAGAACTTGAAACAATGCTACCACGGCATCGGCAACGCAAGGATGATAGTACGAGGCAGAAGTCATACTTTCCAGCTGAGGGAATGTGACCCTCTCTGCCACCTAAGAGAGGCTCTGGAGGCCTTACTTACTTTTATCATCAAAACAACATCAATAACTGCACTTTGAATCAAAACGACTAGAAAGAGTTCAACACTTGCTGTTCATAACTGGACCACAGATTAAAGGTAAGGCTCTGTCGCCGCAGAAGTGGAATCGCCTCTAAGACTGACTTTCACATGCTATGGAGACAGATCCATGCCTAGTCCACTGGAACCTGGTTTTGCTACATTCTATTCACAATCCCAAAGAAATGCTATTTCAGCCCAAGACCAGATGTTTGGTCCATTATTCCAGCTACTCCTTTGCCAAGAAGATTTATCCTGCTACAAAGAAAACAGGGAAGGTAAGTAGCGTAGCTTAAAAAGTCCTGTATGTGAGGAACTCTTTCATCTTCTTGGGGATTGGCAGTGCTAGGACTTGGTAAGTTGTCAGGAAACTTCGAAGGGCTTTCCGGCATAAGTGCTTCAGTGAGGATAGGACCCTAGGAGCTGTCCAGAACTGGACGTGGCCATCTCTCGTCCTGAAACGAAACAGAAACCAGTGCTGCATTTAGATAGACCTTGGAAGTTCATGTTCGCATTGTGAGGGATATTAATGTTTCTACTTTGCCTCCAAATAGCAGGAGACTCCAGAGAGTGAAATGCAACCTTGACCATGGTAATGGATTTAAAAGCTGTGGTTCTAAATAATTAAGGCTGCTGATAGGATTATAATAACTCAAGACACCTTTGATACCAGAGAGCTCTCTGTTAGCACAGCCCTTTCTAAATCAGACTACTATTAGTTCAAAAGTAATAGAAGGAAGAGTGCCACCTCCTGAATTATAGATGTTTCCTATAAGGTGGTCTCTTTGCCCTAAATGGTTTCCCACATAAATTTTGCATCATCTTAACTTACGCTTCCTCGTGGACCTGGCCCGTGAGGTGGCATATGAATTGTAGGTCTTTAATCACATTTAGGTTAAATATTAAGAGTAAATGCCATAGTATATTGACAGAACAGAATATCTGAATTTTACGTAATCTTGGATTTCCTTAAAGGTCTCCTCATGGGCAAGAACGTTCTAGATGCTTTCTTTCCTTAAAAAACTACATGGCAGAAACCACTACCCATCTGTTCGGCTAACAGATACATACCCTGTGGCAATAACTCCACCATGTGGAAAAAATGTGCAGCAAAGGCCATTGGTCATAGGAGCAAATGCAATTGGAGTTTTCAGTTCCAGGGCCCAGATCCTGAGGAGTCTAGATGAGAGAAAGAGAGAGAGGGACACAGTTGTACGTTGGCCAACCTGGGGCCACATGGCGAGGGTCTTGCTGCCATTGCTTGCAAGCACTTTTTCTGAGGCTGTGTAGAGATTTCTCTTTGTTACCTGTCATCTGCCACTGTAGCAAGGTACAAGCCTTCCGGAGAGAAGCACACAGATCTTAGTGAGCTAATGTGGACATCGCTGTCATCCATGCCAGGGTCGACCTGGGTGTGGCTGAGAAGGAAAGACACAGAAGAGTAGGCCTGGAGTCATGGTCACCTTCCATCCTGCAGCCTCGCCCCAGGCCAAACTGCCATGGCGAGGAGAAGCTCAAGATGCATCTTGTGCCCCTTATGGAAAACCTTGCGATTTGCACACTGGGGAAAAAGGGCATCTCAGAAGGCTCCGAGTGTCCTGTGGAGGGGCCGCAGGGTTCCTAACACTTCCCCGTGCTAATTTCTTTATGCAAAGTAGGTCAGCCCTCACTTGAATGCCACAGTACACACTGCAAGTCTTTTTTAGGCTAAGATACATGATAATTATAGGACTGCCCATTACTTGCTTCATAAAACAACAGAGACAAAGGGAAAAAGTACATCAAGTTTGTGAGAACATGAAAACTCATTTTGGAAATAACAGGTTCTATACGGGGATCATTCTGAACTTGCTACTACAGTTATTAGTAAATGGAAATAACAAGTCACTTAGAGGTTTCATAACGCTGAATCCAGAGCACAGACAGCCTCCCAAACTAGAAGACTGAAGACGCTCAGGTCTTATTCAGAGGGCTTAACTGACAATGAAAGACTAGTAAACATGTACCCCACCGTGCCTTGTTATCCAGGTTGTCCCCTCCCGGGTCCCAGACGCTAAGAGGGACATGTCCAATCCCAGGCAAGTTTCTCATCAGTCTCCCCACAAGGAAGCCATAGCAGGGATTCAGTCCTTACCGGAGTGACCTCAGCCTTTCGCCAGTGTAGGGGTCCCACATAATCACATTGGTGTCATAAGAAGCTGTGACAAGCAAGGCAGAGTCGGGGGAGAAGTCACAAGAGACAACACTGCTTTGGTGGCCTTCTAGCTTCCGGATTAATGTGTAGGATCGCATGCTCCATAGAAAGACCTGTGGGAAGTAACAGGTGCCTGGTGAGGGGCAGAAACAAAGTGCTTAGGACTCCAACGGGAGAGAGTTTGAAAGGCCCAGCAGTTCCCTTTGCAGGCATTCCCCTTTCTACCGTTCTGCCAGAACCTATCAGACGGGTTTAAACAGTAATGGAATTTTTGAGGCACTTAACCAATGCACATGGTCAAGGAGCTCACTTTAGGGGACAATAAGCTGGGCCACCTGAGGAAGGCCGCCAGCTGGACTGTATCTGTAGAAGCTTCTGAGCCCTGTTTGCAAACAGGGTGGTACATGCTGATGCAGAGCTAGGCCAAGTGCCATCTTGTTCCACTGAAAACCAAAAACGGGTCCGAAGTGAACTCTGGGGCCACCCCACAGAGCAGTGGCAGCCTGCCAAGCCACTTCACGCCCCCCACCTTGCTTACAGGACCGTGAAAATCTGCCTTAGACTGCACATCTGACCTAGCTCGTCACTTCAAACCTTTCTGAGCACTACAAGGAGGATTTTATTCTCTTTCCTTTAAGAGAACTCTCACCTTCCACAGTTCCAAACCTCAAATGAATGATTAACCACCCGGGCTGTACCAAATACTGAACTCCTAACTCCCCCTTCAGTCACAGCAAAGGGCTCAAGGCAAACACAAAATTCACACAGAAACTGTTCCCAAAGTGTTCCTGGGTTTCCAATACAGTTTTTTTTTTTAAATAACAGGATTTCAAGATAAAGGTCAACAAATAACTGCATATGTCATAATTTGAATTGAAAATCCTAATTAGATGGATTCAAATTAGATGGTTCAAAGGAAAGCTGGATCCACATGTGGGTTTTAACTTTTAAAATCTTAGACTCCAAGGGGAAGAGAAATTTTTAAAGCCACCACTTTCCCATTTTGTAAAGGGAAACAGCCCTTTGGTGACAGGAGTGACTTACTTCCCAATATCTCCTCTGGGTTCATGTCACAGTGCAAATCACAAAGGCACCCGCCAGCGTGCCTTCTGTTGGGGCCGATTTGCAGATGGATTTTGAGGATACTTGGTTTATTTCCCCTCACACAAGGCCGCCGTGTCAGACCTCTGTGTCTCACTGAACTAAAGAACAATGTTGGAGACTCACCGACTTCTCTCCAGCTGCCGAGCACAACATGCTACAGTCCGGGGAAATGGAACAGCAGTAAACCCACTGCAGGTGGCCCGATAACACCTGAATCTGTTTACCTGGCAGGAAAAAGAAGCGAACGGTGAGCCAAGCCTCAAAATAACAGAGCAGGAAGTCTGCAGAATTGGGAGAACTGGTAGCAATGACCTCACAACCAGTATGTCCACCGGTTCCCTATCGGCTGGGCCCAAAGGCCCAATTTTTAATGCAGAGAAAGAAAGATGGCCAGACTTGCCATTTGAACACCTCTAACCTGTAAATACGATATTCTAACATCCCAGGGAAATCATTACCTAGGGCTTCACCAAAATCCACCAGATCACCAGGGCAGAGGGTGTACATAGGGACCATTTGATAGCAGAAAATATTCTTTTTAGGTTCCCCAAACACTTCCAGTACTCTGAAGCATCCTTCCCGATTTTGAGAGTGTTTATCTTCAATTCTCCCTCATTTAAAGTCTGTAATGGTTTTCCCATCGTCAGGTGGATCCCACCCCAGACTGTCCCCCTCCTCCCACCTCGCCAGGGTGTCCGGATGGGCAGTGGTGTGGACTAATTAGAGGTACACGCCCTGGAGTCAGACAGCTTGGGTTTGAATCCTGGCTCCACTGCTTACTCAGCACATAACCTGGGGTGACTCATGCAATCTCTCTCCAGTTCTCAGTTTTTTAAAAAAACCAAATGCCCATCCATAGGGGATATGTGGATAAATGGTGGTACATCTACCCTGTTAATGCAGATGGAATGAGAGATATAGATCTTCCATGGGGTACTGTTTAATGAAAAAAAGCAAGACACAGAAAAAATGTAAATAATATGTGATTCCGTTTCTGTAAAACAATGACCCCAACCCATGGAGGTAAGCATGTGTGTACACGATTATACAATATAGAGAAAAGTATGGAAGGCTATATACTGAGCTCTTAACATGGGTTACCAGGTTGCAAGGGAAGAGGGGATGATGCAATGGAGAGAGGGCAAGAGAGGGAGAATGGGGAAGGAAAGAGCCAAGCAAGAAAAAAGAAAAAAGGGCGGTGCCTGGCACCTGGGAACACAACTTAATTCTCTTCTCCTTGAAAAGCTCTAATAGTTGGCCTACTCCATTCTGCACACTCTCAGTCGCTCTCACGTATTCCTTCCTTCCCAACCATCAAGCAATTCCCAAAGTCACTCCACTGACTTTCCTTAGATGGTGGCAAGCTTCCTCTGCACACTCATTAAGCCGGCAGCAAGAATGGTACTGCCTTTGAGAAGCCTTCCGGGTGAGCAGGTCTATCTTAGATTGTGTGATCACAGGTTCCACAATACTGGGCAGAAACTACCTAGAGTGCTCTTGGTGATCAGATGTCTGCAGAAGAGGACACTACAAGCACCTCCTTGGTTTATTTGTTTGCTTAACAAACTGCTATGGACTGAATGTTTGTGTCCCTCAAAAATTCGCATGTTGAAGCCCTAATAATCCTCAGTGTGATGGTATTAGGAGGCGGGCCTTTGGGAAGTAAGCAGGTCATGAGGGTGCAGCCTCAGAAAGGGGATTAGTGCCCTAAAAAGAGACATGAAGAGATCTCTCTCTGCCATATGAGGAGGCAGCGAGACGGTGGCTGTTTACGAGCCAGGCAGCAGGCTCTCACCAGACACCGCAGCTGTCCACACCTTGATTTTGGACTTCCCAGCCTCAAGAATGGTGAGGAATAAATGTTTAAGCCACCCAGTCTGCGGTACTTGTCCTGCCAGCCTGAGCTGACTAAGACCCAAGTCATCAGGCTCAGTTCTAAGAGGGCAGGAGAAAGGCCCCCTCCCGTGGTTGTGGGGAGCTGGACAGTCCCAGCCTGGGCAACAGTACGGGTGCCTTGCACTACGGGGACGAGTGTGCTTCCTCGTGAACTGTCCCCACAGCCTCCTTCCGGTCCCTCCGGTCCCTCAACCCCCACCCATTTGTGGGAGGAAGGACATAGCAGTAAATTTCCGTTCCGTACGTCACCTTTCCAGTTAAGGATCAAAACCAGGGATGTGTGGAATTCTTTATTGGGCCACCGCTGTACAGAGTTTGCTCAAGGCAGAATTTCGCAAAAGCCGCCCCCTCCAATCTGACAGAATTGTTCTAGGCTTAGATTCTACTTTAAAAAGCAGCCCTTTATTTCTAACAGGAAGTACCCAATGGAGACTTTTCTACACCAGTGGTTCTGAACCTGGGGAGACGCTGGCCTCCAGGGGACATGGGGCAATGTCTAGAGACATTTTTGGTTGTCACAACTGGAGAGGATGCTACTGGCATCTAAAGAGAAGAGGCCAGGGATGCTGCTCAGTATCACAGCGCACAGGGAAGTCCCAAGCAAAGGACCACGGGCCCAAAATGTAAGTAATGCCGAGGATGAGAAAATCTGTCCTAGATTATGTATTTTCAGTTGAGGCAATGTCACCTCAAGGGTGTGAAACTGGTTCTTGGTGGCCAAAAAAATCTTACATTTCTTTGCGAACAAAGAAAGCACGGACATGCATTCAGTACATAAATGGATATGCAGTATATCTTTCATATTAAAATATCATCAATAAGGCCAGGCGAGATGGCTCATGCCTGTAATCCTAACACTTTGGGAGGCCGAGGTGAGAGGATTGCTTGAGCTCAGGAGTTCAAGACCAGCTGAAGCAAGAGCGAGACCCCCATCCCTAATAAAAATAGAAAAATTAGCCGGCTGTGGTGGTGCACACCTGTAGTCCTAGTTCCACCAGAGGCTGAGGCAGGAGGATAGCTTGAGCCCAGGAGTTTGAGGTTGTAGTGAGTTATGATGATGCCACTGTACTCTACCTGGGGCAACAGAGAGAGACTCTGTCTCCAAAAAAAAATTCATAAATAGACACACAGTTTATCATAGGTATTGAAATCTCTTTTGACTGGTATAATGTATCTTTGAGACAGCAGGAGGTGCAATTAGGAAAAAAATGCCTCCTTAGGAGGCAGTAAGAGAAAGTCAAAAAACACCCTTTTAGATAAAAATGACATTGGTAAAGTGGAGACAGGGGCAAATACAGTATTTTTAGAGTTGCCAAGTAGTTCCATCACCTCCATACCATGTTTATTCAGGTCCCAAATTCGAAGAGTCTTATCCCGTGACGCAGAGACCAAAATCAAACTGCCGCTGGGTGTGAAGCTCAGATCTCTCACGACATCTTGGTGGCCCGAAAGATTCAAAAGCAGGAGCCCTAGTGTGAGAACAAGAGTACTCAGTCAGCAGGAGAGGTGGAGAGGTGCCCGCCACAGCCACACCCCTCAGCCACTTGGGGTGGGGGTGGCCCCAACATGCACTAGAGCCTCCCAGGAACTCGGGCCGGACAGGAATGACCTACCTGTCTGCACCTCCCAAATCTTGATCTGCCCATCATTGAGTCCCGTAGCAAGGATCAGGCAGGAGACATCGGGCACTTGGCGATGGTGGCGTGCCCAGAGCTTCCTGCTGGGTGGGGACGGCCACGGGCTGAAGGCCAAGCCCCAGACAATCTGCCCGCAGTCCAGCGTCTTCTCCTTCGGGCTGCCTCGCCCTTTGGTCTCATTTTTGCTACTTCGACTTTTGGCTTCAAACCCTTTAGGGATGCTGGGGGAAGCAGAAATTTCTAAATGAGTCTGCAACTGTTACCAAGTCAACCAACTTTTCATCCGGGGACATCTAAGATTTTAAAGTCCTAGAAACAAACTGGCCTTTGGTGAATTCTGATGGGATTTTTCTTCTTATTTCTTTTTAAGTGTTCTGGCCAGGCACAGTGGCTCATGCCTGTAATCCTAGCACCCTGGGAGGCCAAGGCAAGAGGATCAATTGAGGCCAGGAGCTCGAGACCAGCCTGGGCAACATAGCGATGAGACCCTGTCTCTAGAAAAAAATTAAAAAATTAACTGGGGCATGGTGGTGTGCGCCTGTAGTCCTACCTAGTTGGGAGACTGAGGGAGGAGGATTGTTTAAGCCCAGAAGTTGGAGGAGGCAGTGAACTATGACGGCTCTCAAAAAAAAAAAGTGCATGTAACAGAGGCTTCACTGGTCTTGGCCCATCTCATTTGTGACAGATCTGCAAACGGGTGACCTGCAGTGTGGGTTAACTAGATCACAGATGCTCCAGGGAGCCATACACTTGCACAGAAAGTTCTCTTGGGTTTTGGTGCATGGAAAGAAACATGCACTCAGTTTTTCCCACGAGAAAGCAAGCACACTGTAGGTTTGGAACTAGGACAGAACTTGGAGCCTGAATACCCATCTGCCACTCTCCTGCCTGATGAGTTCCCTCTTTCTAACTTAGAAATCCCCTAGAGCTGGAAACAAACCCCTTTCTTGCCAATACAGTTTGTTTGATCCGTGTTTATTTCCACCTTCCCACATTACATTCCGATCGATTCATGAGGCTCCTTCCTTTACTTCTCTGATGGTAACCAGCAGAGGAACCAACCAGCAGAGTAGTCACGGAGAAAAAGAACCCACAGAGCTGTTCAGAGGTGCCCTGTTCTGAAAGATCTCTTAGCCCAGCCCTCTCCTTCTACATTCCGCCTATGGTGAAACAGGCCCAGATAAGCTGAGGCTCAATCCCTCCGACACAGAGCCCTGCCCACCACTGCGCCTGGCAGTCAATGTCCCCCAGACACGAGCAATTAGACAGCCCTGTGGTTTAGCCCAAGGTACACTTTATCAGCACAAGTAAAGGTCCCACTTTCCTATGTGACCTTGACCACACTCTGGTATGTCAAACTGGGGGAAATGGAGATGAGGAAAGCTGGACCCCAGGACGAGTTCAGATTTGGTTCCATGAGAGTTCTCAAAGAGCTAAAAATGGATCTATATTCAACCCAGCAATCCCACTACTAGGTATCTACTCAAGAGAAAACAAATCATGATTTAAAAAAAGACATCTGCACTCGTATGTTTGTCACAGTACTATTCATAATAGCAAAGTCCTGGAATTAACGTACGTGTCCACTGACAAATGATTAAAGAAAATGTGGGGGGTGTGTGTGTGTGTGTACACCACATTTGAATACTATGGCTGAATACTTCTCAGCCATAAAAAGAATGAAATCATGTCTTTTATAGCAACATAGAAGGAACTGGAGGGCATTACCCTAAGTGAAATAACTCAGAAACAGAAAGTCAAATACTACATGTTCTCACTTGTAAGTGGGAGCTAAACAGTGGGTGTACATGTACGTACAGAGTGCAATGACAGACACTGGAGACACCACCAGGTGGGAGGCTGGCAGGGGGGTGAGGGATGGAAAATTACCCATCAGGTACACTATTTGGGTGATGGGTATGCTAAAAGCCTCAACTTCACCACTGAGCAATATATCCATGTAACAAATATACACTTGTACCCCCCTAAATCTATTTTCAAAAAAACCTATTTCTCGGCTGGGCACGGTGGCTCAAGCCTGTAATCCTAGCACTCTGGGAGGCCGAGGCGGGTGGATTGCTTAAGGTCAGCAGTTCGAGACAAGCCTGACCAAGAGCAAGACCCCATCTCTACTAAAAAATGGAAAGAAATGATCTGGACAACTAAAAAAAAAAAAATATATATATATATATAAATTAGCCAGGCATGGTGGCACATGCCTGTCGTCCCAGCTACTTGGGAGGCTGAGGCAGGAAGATCGCTTGAGCCCAGGAGTATGAGGTTGCTGTGAGCTAGGCTGACGCCATAGCACTCTAGCCGGGGCAACAGAGCCAGACTCTGTCTCAAAAAAACAAACAAACAAAAAAACCTATTTCTCGGTCCGTGAGAAATCCCATACTCAATGTATATGTGGCTGGGCCTCTTTATGTATTACATGTGTTCCCAAAAAGTAGTAAGTAAATCACATTTTTGTCAACTGTATGGTGAAGTATGTGAAAGAATTTTAACCAAGCTCACCTGTAAAATTAGAAGGAACTGAGACAAGTGTAGGCTCCTCCACCTCTAAAACTCTCTTAGTCTAAATCAGAGGTTGGCAAACTATGGCCAGGCCAGCAATCTGTTTTTGTTTTTTCTCTTTCAACAATCTATTTGTCAGTATTTTTAGTTAAGGTATAGTTGACAAATAAAATTGTATATATTTATGGTGTAGAGCATGATGTTCTGATATAGTTATACATTATGAAATGGTTATATCAAGCTAATTAGCATATCCATCCCTTCACATACTTATCATTTTGTTGTGAGAACATTTAAGATCTACTCTCGGAGTCCACTTGTTCAAGGCTTCTTGGGCATGGCTCCGGGTAAAAAAAAAAAAAAACTACTCTCAGCGATTTTCAAGAATTAGATGCATTATCATTAACTACAGTCATCATGCCATCCTGTCTAACTGAAACTTTGTATCTTTAACCAACATCTCCCCATTCCTTCTCCCACTCCAGGTAACCATCATTCTGCTCCCCACTTCTATTAGTGTGACTTTTTTGGATTCCACATGTAAGTGAGATCACGCAGTATTTGTCCCCCTGTGCCTGGCTCATTTCATCGAGCATAAAGTCCTCTAGGTCTATCCATGTTTGTCATAAATGACACGATTTTGTTTTTGTAAATAAAGTTTTATTGGAAAACCGCCATATTCATTTGTTTGTGTGTTATCTGAGATTGCTTTCGTGCTGTAACAGCAGAGTTAAGTAGTTGAGACAAAGACCTTATGGCCTGCAAAGCCTAAAATATTTACTGTCTGGGTCTGTACAGAAAAATTTGCTGACCCCTGGTCTAAATGCCAAATGTAGTCTGAAAATTTATTTTTGCAACACAATCTGAATGTGATCGTGACTGTCATTTCAATCAGCCGCCTACCCACATACTGCCCAGACCTGACTGGCTCTGGCCTGAGTTTGCCATCATAGGAAGCAGCACTTAAAAGGTAGGCTATTGGAAGAGCTTTAGGACAGCTTGCAACCTCCAAAGTTACCTTTGTTTTATTTTTTTATATATTTTTTTTTTTTTGAGACAGAGTCTTACTCTGTTGCCCTGGCTAGAATGAGTGCCGTGGCGTCAGCCTAGCTCACAGCAACCTCAAACTCCTGGGCTCAAGCGATCCTCCTGCCTCAGCCTCCCGAGTAGCTGGGACTACAGGCATGGACCACCATGCCCGGCTAATTTTTTCTCTATATATATATTTTTAGTTGTCCAGATAATTTCTTTCTATTTTTAGCAGAGACGGGGGTCTCGCTCTTGCTCAGGCTGGTCTCGAACTCCTGAGCTCAAACAATCCGCCAGCCTCAGCCTCCCAGAGTGCTAGGATTATAGGCGTGAGCCACTGCGCCCGGCCTGTTTTATTTTTTTACAAAATCCTGATTTCTGTATTTGAATTTAGGGACATACCTGTAGCTACTTTATTCCAAAATGATTAAGGCAAATTTCCATATTATCTCATTTTACTATCATAAATTTAATTTTTCTAGAAAGAAGTTACTAAAATTTCCATT